>OOFC01039650.1:6045-17913 GCA_900323345.1 Pseudochromis fuscus
CATTAAAGACAGGGAGATATGTTGTACATCTGTGTTTTTGAAAGGTGTCAGTATTGAGTCATTCTAGCAGGATGTGTGATGTGTGTGTGTGTGTGATGTGTGTGATGCGATGCTGCAGTCTGTGTAGCGGCTGCAGAGACGCTGACGACGATCAGGATTGTGCTGGAGCTCCTCAGCTCTCCCTCTGCATCTCTTCACTGATGGTACGACCCAAAAATATTATAAAAATAAAATAAATCCTGTTAGAGAAGAGTCGACCTTGCCGTGCCCTCGAGCCTTCAGAAAAACACACTTCAGTGTTCAGGACGTGGATCTGTTTGGCACCGACAACACACTGGGCTCTGGATTCACTTCCTGTTTGAATTGTACATGGATGTGTTCACTCTGCAGGAGGAAGGAGTCTTTCAGGAAAATACCAATGAATCATATTTCTTTAAAAAGCATTTAGCAAACACATTATCTATCTATCTATCTATCTATCTATCTATCTATTCACTGTTTTATTTTTGGTGTATATTTCAAAGACACATCTCCAAATGTGGTGTTGATAATTTTATGTAAACAACTTTATTAAAGGAACAAACAACAATAAATACATTTCATTCATGTTTCTCGGTTTTAATTCTTTCTTTTTTTAAATTCTCAGTTATTTGTTTGATTTTATTTGATTTGGTTTCAACTTTGATGTTTCCTTTTTCTGTTGCTCTCACGTGGGCGGGTCTTACAGCCCTGCATCCCCTTTGGGGTTTTAACTCCTTTATTATGACACAAATTTTAAATAATCAATATTTTTACAGTATTTTGTCAATCAAAATTGACAAAATACTGGGTAAAACCACAAAATACTGGGTGAAAACAGTCCATGTACCTCGGTTAAATGAATCCAGCCTGCAGTTATTCCCATAAAACCTCAGGTTTAGGTAAAAACAACCAAACATTTTTAGAGTGTAAATTGAGCATATTTTAAATCATCCATCCTGTATTTTTATTTTATTTTATTTTAATCTGCTGCAGATAAACCACTGCAGATCAGTGACTCTGAGGACTTACCGGGTCCACACTGTGCTAACAAAAAGCTTCCGGCAGAGGCCAGAGGCAGCCGGGCTGTGATAACTCCGGCCGGCCCAGATTAATGGGCGGCCATCTTCAAATGGACGGGAATGTCCTTGGATTACTGGCTAATCCCAGCTGAGATTTGAGAGATGAGAGAACTTTGTGGGCATGATGAAGCCCGGTGATGGCCGAGCGTGGAGCTCAGATTAGTTGTCTAACGACCTCCCTCACTCGCACTGATCTCACAGTGTGGTCAGCTGATCCTCATTACACTGATTGTTTAAGTGCAATAAGCTGTTCATTGACGAGGCAGACGCTGCGGTGGATGATGATCCTGCAGACAAAGAGGCCTCGTTCTCCCCAGTCCACCACAGACCCGGTCCGCAGACATGCAGCCATTAAACCTGCTGATGGATGAATCACAGAGCCTGAGTGGTTGGACTGGAGCTTTGTTTACTGCTAATCAGCTAATGTTAAACACTACACCATGTTAGCACTGCACTGATTCCTGGCGGTTACCGGGAGGATGGTCACTTCTCGTCGCGCTCAGTTCCTGCCTGTCGGTGTCGCTCGCCAGACCAGAGACGAGAAGTGAAACCACCTGGTCTGATAAATTATTCAACCAAGAGCCGAGCCGAGTTTCACAAACACAAAGACAAAGTGGTCTCGTCTCTCCGCTGCTGAGCACGTGATGCTGCAGTCAAAAAGTTATGCTAATGAGGGACGATGGGATTTTGAAACAACAGCCTGCAAAGAAAATCACTGCACAAATAAAAGGACAGTTGATACCAAATGTTTCCCTTCAACAGAGAGCTAAAGCCAACACATGGCTAGCTTAGCACTGCCTAGCACATTTCAACCTGTAATGAACATTTCCATAAATTATGCTGAAAGATTAGAATCAGAATCAGGATATTTTACTGTATTAGTTCTAGAAAACAGAAAAATAAAAAGGTTAAAACAGCTAAAATCTTTTAGATACAAAATAAAGAAAAGCTAAAAGTAGCACATTGTTAGCTAAAGTACTGGATTAAATAACTAGCTGAAAAAATATGAGTTTATACTAAATATATACCAAAACAGATTATACTGGTAGCCAAAGTAATTGGTCAAATGGTTACTTAAAATAATTTATATAATAAGGTTTGTAATTTGTAATAATAAGGTTAAATACAGAGTTAAATGGTAGTAGTTACCGTATCTAAAATATCAGCCTGAATTACTAGTTAAACATAATAGTTCTAAGATCACTGGATTAAATGGTTAGCTAAATGTAGTTAGTTAAAAATATTGAACAGAAGGATTCGCTAAACATAATAAACTGTTATTTAAACCCTAGAATTATTGGATTTAATGGTTAGCTTAAGGTAGTTTGTTAAAATATTGGACAGATGGATAAGCTAAATATGATAAATAGTTAGCTAAAACTACTGGATTAAACAGTTAGCGCAAAGTAGCTAGCTAAAATACCAGAATAAACAGCTAGCTAAAACACTGGATAAACAGTTTAAACATTTGTAACTAAAGATAGCTGTTTATTCTGGTATTTTAGCTAGCTACTTTGAGCTAACTGTTTAATCCAAAGCTAAAGCTAAACGTGGACATTGTGTATATGTTTAAAGTCTAGTTGTTGTGTTTGTAGCCTCAGTCTCTGCGAGCAGGTTTCTTATGTTACCGTCATTACTTTTGAATGAAGCTGGGGACGAGTGGAGTAACAGGAAAGCAGGTTATCAGCTGGATCTACACCACTCTGCTAACAGGAGTCAAACACTGCAAGCACAAAACACACTACTTCATGGCTGCCATGACATGACGTTACCGTGGAAACCCAGAGTCCAATCCTAAGTCCATTAATGTTAGACAATAAACAAATAGTGGGTTAAGCTGTGTAACATGCATATAGACATACATTTTAATAATAATTATTAATTAATACACAAGTTTGATCCAAGCATGTTAGGTAAATCAAGCTAAATCAATGTTAGCTAAATCCACCAATGGTTGTGTTTTTTCATTATGATTTTCCACAATTTTTCTTATGTTATATTTTCAGCATTTATTATATTTTCCACACATTTTTATTTCCATTTGTTCTCAAAGTGTTTCTGTTTGTACATTTGAATGATCTCGTTCTCACTTTGTCAGTCATCTGGAAAGCACTTTAATTTTCAAATATAAACAAATATGTTTTCTATTTAATCTAATCCACAGTAGATGATTGGCTGTTTGCTAAATGCTTTGTTTTTAGTCAGTAACTAACAGCTGCTAAGTGACTAAATCTGGTGTTGAGCTTGCTAGCATACACACTAAAAATGTTGAGTTGTTTTTACCCAGTTCTGGGTTGAAATAGGAAATTCTGGACAAACTACTATTATGCTGGGTTCATTTAACCCAGGAAGATGGATGTTTTCATCAACATTTTGTTGTTTTTACCCGACATTTTATTATTATTATTTTTTTAATCCAAAATTTTGTTGTTTTTATTCGACATTTTCTTATTTGTACCAGATATTTTATTGTTTTTATTCAACATTTTATTGGATTTCTCTAACATTTTGCTGTTTTTAGTCAACATATTATGGTTTAACCCAGTGGTGCCCAATCCTGGTCCTCAAGACCCCATATCCTGCATGTTTTGGATGTTTCCCTCTTCCACCTGATTCAAATAAGCAGCTCATCATCAAGCTGCAGAAGCCTGATAACGATCTTGATCATTTGAATCAGGTGTGTTGGAAGAGAGACACATCTAGTTGGTACCATTGTTTTTACTCAACATTTTATGGTTTAACCCAACATGTTGTTGTTTTTACACAATATTTGGTTACTTTTAATCAATCTTACTGGTATAAAACAACCAAGCATGCAGTTAATCCCATATTTACCCAGTTCTGTGTTAAAACAATGCAGTGTTTTTTAGGGTGTAAGAGATGGGTTGTAATTATTGTTTCAGTTATTTATTGTATACAGGTTGCTCATCTGGCTAATGATATATAGTATTGTACATTCTGGGACTCCATAACAACCTGAACCACATATTAAAAACTCCTCAGGTTTTACAGTTGAGCACAGTTCAATTATTTATTAAACATAAGTGGTAGAAACATAAAGCCTTGTTAACTTTAATAAACATTATGTCATATTATACAAATCATTTACAACATTGCAGTACAGAAAGAGAAATTAAAGGCCACATTAAACTTAGTCACAGCTAGTATTCAGAATGACTCCGTTGTGCATAAACAGTACGATCTCATACAGATATTACATCAGGACAGTTTTATTTAACATTATAGCTGTCGCACGTGCACACACACTCACACACACTCTCTCTCTCTTACACACACTTGTTAACAAAAATAAAATCCTATTATTTGAGATCTTGAACACTGAGGACACGAGTTGAGGTTTTGCCAACAGATTTTAGTTTTTTAGTTTCCGTTGTATTGACGGTGCAGAAGCAGGAAAACACCAGGAGACAAACACACACACACACACAGTTCAACCGCAAATCACCTCAAACACATGGACACACAGATATCGTTGTTACACTCATGCCAGATACAAAGGTATTTTTTCTTCTTTTTCTCAGTCAAACAGCATCATGGAAATAAACAAGACAAGTGGATGTTGCAGTTTAACAATTAAACATTTAACCCATGAATTGCATCAATATTGTCGTTAACTGCAGCACAAAGAATCAAGTACACATTAAACTCGACTGATGGAATTTCACCATTTTAAGTAGTTTTACAAATCAAATCCTTCAAATTTCTTTTCTTTTATTCATTAAAATAAAACTGTTATGGCTGTGCTGTGGGACCAGGTGGATTCAGCTTTCAAAATAAAAGTTGAAATTAAAACTAACTGTTATGACCAGAGTTGTTTTAGTTATTTTAGTCATTGTTTAGTTGTAATATATTTTTTCTCCTTTTTTTCCTTCTATTACACAATATTTTATTAATTACCTTAATTTATTTGATGTAGACTTTTTTTGTACTTTTACAGTATTTTGAAAACTGTAAATATTTTTTTGTCAGTATCCAAATACTTTCCCTTTTCTCATGGAAATGCTAAAGTTACCCAAAGGGCCACCCAGGTGTCATCAGTTGCCATAATTACCAGTTTTGATTAAATTCCTGTATATATATGCTAACTTCAACCAACGACCACTGATGTGTAGCTAAAAGTTCTGGTTAATAGAGAAAAATAAAATGTATTTCATCCCTCATTAACGAAAATAACTTTGGTCATAACTTCACAAACACACATGTAGGAAATACTCTGAATACTTTACGTTACTAAGACCGGAGTATTTTTGTACTTTTGTAAACAAAATGTCGCACAATTTCACTCTTTCATGAGCCAAAAAACCCCCAAACAAAAACAAAATATTTGTACTTTACGACAAGAACTTTGAAACTTAAAAACTACAGAAGCTCAGAGAGAACGTGACTGCTCATTATTTTAATACAAAAACTAAATGTTACAACTTGAAAATCTGAAAGAATCTTATTGAGTTTAATTTATGTGGCATTTGATACATTTTTGTAACAACTTTTCTTCACAGTATGAACTAAAAAAATGTGCAGGAAAAAAATAGGCATTTCTCCGCAGTCTTGTCCTCTCCGAGCTTCCATAGATTTGTTGATTTCTTTTTTCTTCTTCACGTTTTCTCTTGAACACCGACCAGGAAGACTTCTTACTTCTTACTGTACATTCAACACATTTAATCTACGATACATTGTTTTTCTACGTGTCCCTACAGTGCTAATATAAATACACACCTTCTTCTTCTATGGTGTTTCAGATGCATTTAACAGGGTTAATAACTGAATCAGGTTAATGATTTAAGGCACTATTAATAATAATATATTTTCTTTATGCACAGATATGAACAACAGGACAAATAAACTTCTTTGCTGATGATATTGGACTCTTCATGCATTATTGCTTATTGATGAATAACGGCGGTTACTGCATGTTTCTAAGTGACATCTGCTGGTTTGAAGTTACACTACCAAACATTTCAACAAATAATCCAATGATCTGAACTGTAAAAAGACGAGCGCTGGTAAAATAAAAGTTACTGGCTGTAAAAATATGTTTGACTTTTCCATTCTAGCTGCGTTAAAATGACGGTTTGACATGAAACTGTGGACAAAAACAGTGAAAAACAAGAGCAAAACTTCAGCTTTTTAAAGTTTCAACGTCATGCATGAATTAAAAAAGACGTTTTAATGGTACATGATGTAATTTTCCAAACGTGAACATGTCACAGAAGCCGTCAGACACACGAAAGCTCACAGATGCATCATGAAATCTTCATTTTGTCATCCCCCTTGGTCTTCTTTGTGTTTTTCATATGAACATTATTCTTATTTGATTTAATTTTCAGGATATTGGGACTATGTGGAAGATAATTGTCATTTTAATCCAATATGAAGCCTGAAATAATTCTGTAGTCATATTAACATTTGGAAATATCTAACATTGTTTCTTTCAACATGCAGATTAAACTTCATCTCATAAAAAACTACAACTTGTGTCCATTCACATAAATACCTTTCTCAAATTCTTCATCTTTTAAAAGTAAAATTATCAACATTTACATTTACTACTAATAATTCTTATTGTTTTATTGTTATTATTAATTTTATCATAATAATTATTAAACTCTGAGTCGCCCCCCGGTGGAGACATGCCACAGCCTCCACAGACAACAGAAAAAAAATACACGAGCCTTAAGACACTTTGGGTTTTGCAAAGATTTTGAAATTATCCTTTTTCTAAGCAGTTTTTTATTTTTGTCATATCTTCAGGTCTCGCTGACACTACTTTCTGTTTCAAGCTGGACTTTAAATCCTCATCTAGTCATATGACCACGGAGGACGATGAAGGTCAATCAGACACATTCACACAGTTGAACTCTGACCTCACTGATGTCAATGGAACATAAAAGAAAATAAATCAAACACACAAGAAACAGAAAGTGACACGTGTGCATGTGTGGTCACATGACGATCAGTCATCAGGATCAAAGGTTTATTTTATCAAAAATAGATTAACACAATTAAAAGAATCAAAATAAACATGGTAGCAGAAATGGAAATAAAAACAGATGCAGTTTGCAGAAATCTATTGCTTCTGATTTAGTTCTGCAGCTGCTGACAAGAACAGATGTGGTGAAACATGTGGCTCTCTGACTGTAGTGTTTAGTCATCGCCGTGGAAACGCTGTGTTGTTATCGCACATGTACAGTACGCACAACGCATTAATCATCGGAGCTGACGGCCATCACAGCTCATCAGGGCCGCCGCCGCCAAACACTCATCTCCCACCGGCTGTTTTTCTGCTGAAGCAGAATTTCTACAAACTGCCGAGCAAAGGTGCCACGATCACGACGCTTTACAGCTTTTAGGAAACATTATGATTTTGTTTTTCCAGAGTCAGAGGAAGAAATAACCACAGAGAAACATCCACGATCACCTGGAAACTTCAGAAAAATGTAAAACCACAAGTCACCAGCAGGAGGCGCAGAATAATCACTGTGACAGAGCTCAAACACTACTGAAGTCGTACAGTTAATAAATCCGATCAGTAAATCACAGGTTTATAATCAATATTAATATTTTTTTATATGAAATGTTTTAACACTTGGCATTTAGCTGTCACCATCTTGTTTGTTGGGGCCAGAAGTGACTAGTGACGACACTCACTCGTCACCTAAAGAGGCCACGCCCCTTTCAACAGATTAATTATATAAATTTAGCCACCTACAGTTGTGATGTTGTACCAGGCTGGAAACATTTATTTATTTCCACTGTAAAGTTGTACCATGGTGCTCTGTGGGACTGACTCACTGTTGGAGCCTCTAGTGGACATCATGGGAACTACAGAGGCTTCAAAATCCACAAACCCACTGGTGTTGAAATACCACCTGCCACTGGAACTCATTCATTTTTCTTTTTGCCGATTTTATTTTGAATTCCTTTGAAGCCTTGAGCTTTTGTTCTCATCTGACTCTGGAGAAAACAGAATATTTTCCTGTTGGCATTAAATATTAAAGAACTTCTTGACTGGCATCCTTTCAAAATAAAACAGTTTTAGCTTTAAGACCGTCCGAGCCTCTGCAGAACATAATTGCCCTTTAAAAAAAAAAATTAAAGAAAAAATCAACAAATAAAACTCTCGACATTCACACAAATAAATAAACAACATACAGCAACAAAAAGCTGTTTTAGGTCAGTAATTGGCTTCTTCTTATTTTTATATTCTATTTAACTGGTTTTATTTTCTTGAGTGTGTTTTTCTTCTGGAGTGAATCGCACCAAATGAATTAAGGATGTGATGAAATGGAGTTAAAGGTGTTAAAGCTTCTGTGGTGGATGAGCGACACTGAGGTAGATGTTATTGATCAAACAGATTATTTTTTACAGCATTCTGATCAGAAACCGAACACAGTCAGAGACATTCAGAGAAATCAGATGATAATGTGTTTCAACCTTTTTCCTGCAGACATTCCTCTCAGGGGGCGGAGCTGCCGCTTGGTTTTTACCAAAATAAGAAAAACAAACAAACAAAATTTGCAAAAATGTTAAAAATCTAGAAAAGAACTCGACCTCCCGCTCATTACAAAACATATTCAGTGATCAGTGTTTAAAAAATAGAGATTTAGCAACAGATAATAACTGGATGAGTCGATGGTTGTTCCCGTTGTTGTTCTGCTGTTGTTTACATGCTCTACTTTCCCAGCATGCACTGCTATGTTTTGGTTTGATATGACACGAAGTAGTTTCTTCTTCTACCGAACGTCGTGGATACGTGGAGGACTCCGCGATGTTTCGTACATGTTAGCAGGTGATTCAAGTAACGTTTGTCTCGTACCTCAGAGTCTATGCAAAATATCCGTCAGGGCGCCCTCTGGTGGCGAGGAGGCCTGTCACCGCTCCACGATTCAGTTTATTATTTCCCCGTCATCGGAGGAGGAGGAGGAGGAGGATGGTGGCAGCAGGAGGGATGGACTGTTTTGGTTTGATGAGGATTTTTCCCTGAAGAAAAAGAAGAAGCTGTGGGTCAGATAAAAAGTATTTTCAACATCAGACAGTTTGTCATTTTAAATACACTTGCTCTCACATTTAAACCGTAAGAGATTTTAAAACAAGACTAAATAAGTTCAAGTCAACGACATTTCTACTCCAAAGTACGCCCAAGCCGAGGGACGTCAAACACAGCGTGGTTTGATCAGTTTTTTGTTGTTTATGCATCATTTGTTCGTCATTTACTTCTTTTGTCAGTGGTTTTGCGTCACTCTTGGCCTTTTTGTAGGGTTTTTATTTTTTGACTGTATGACTTGTTTTTGTGGCTGTTTCGTGACTTTTTGTGTCTTTGGCCTCAGTGGACCTTGTGTTTTGTCCTCAGTGGGACAGTAACCAGACTTTTGTCCTCATCCTCTGCATAATCGCAGCCTTCAGGCCGTTGTCCATCATCGCGTCCAGTCACTCGCTGAGGAAGCAGAGTCAAGGACGGATGGACGGCGGCCGTCACCTCCTGTTTACTCCGTCCTGACTGTAAACTCTCAGAGTTACAACAACTGCAAACGATGTAACAAAAGATCAGGAGCAGGAGAAACTGTGGTGCTCCTGAGTTTGGAGGGAAAGTTTGTTGTGAAAAGTTTTCCAACAAACTGAGAGAAAGAAACTGAAGCAGCTTTCCAGAAGGTTGGATCAATACACCCTCATCTCACACTGATAGTTCATGTTTATTTATTGATACAGTTTCTTTTTTGCCATCTCTCTGGTCACTTCCTGTCTTGCTTTGTGGCCTTTCTTTTGGCTGTGTTGCATTTTATTTTGGTAAGTTGCAGCTCTCTGAGGTTGATTTTTGCTTGTTTTTGGTTGTTTTCCAACTTATATTTTTTTTTAGTTGTGTATAAAACAGTATTTTATTAAAGGCCTTGTCTCTCTGATATTAAACCTTCAGGAGGTCTGAGTCCCGTCAGACCTCTCAGGCGTTACTGGGCCAGAAATCTCCTCCAGACAGTAAGTGATGAGTTGAACCGGGACAAGCCGGCAGCAGCCGGTGAGCTGGACCATGAACCAGCTGTGTTCTGCATGTTTTCTGGAAAATCCTCCGGTGGAAGGGCTCGCTGCTTCACTTCACTCTGGCAGAGTTTTTATCAGCTGGCATCTTTCAGCATCGCTGCACATTATTCATGTAGTAGTGGCTAAAAATAAACCGACCTCCAGGAAGATGGAGGACGGAGGAAAACATCAACGGATGATCAATAAATATCCAAGAGACACAGAAATAAAAACTGGTGTTTAATTAAAAGACTCTAATCTTTAATAATGTCCGAGGTCGTGGTCGATGAGTTCAATTAAAGTCTGGAGCCCAAAAAAACAGGTTCCTGCAAATATTTCACAATAAAAGCCTGGTTAATAAATTAAGGTTTCTGTCCACTTTCCACTTTATTTTGAAACAGGGAGTGTGGAGTTTGTATTAACAGCATTAACTATAATGTTAATTAGTGAAGTGTTGCCTCTGATACAAGCCTCAAGTAGAGGTCTCAGATAGAGGTTGAGGTTGATGCTGAGATACAGGCCTCATTTTATCTGCTGCTGTTTTCACAGATTTACAGTCAATCATTTAATAAAAATATTTACCAACAGCACCAACAGCAGCAGAAGGCTGAGTCCCAGCACTGTGGTGTTAGGTGGCTGTTATGTGGATGTTGTGATCCTGTCGCTGTGGTGACCGTAAATCAGCAGCTGCCCGTGATGGTAATTCATCAAACACTTGTGACATAAGTGTCTTTAAATAACGACGACCTCTGACCTCGTTGTCACATGACACCTTTTTGGAAACAGACGTGAACATTTGTTCCAGTTTGTTGTTACATTTACAGAAAAACATATTTTTTTACTTTGCATATTGTTTCATGTTCATATGATCTCTCTCTGGGATGGATTCACTGGCAGTCAAACCTTCTGTTGCACGTTTAAAACAAACAGCTGAAATTATTATTGATTATTCCACCTGCAACATGTCAATGATTCATTATTTTATTTCATTGATCACAAACATATCAAATATTCTCTGGTTTCAGTTTCTCTGCTGAATTAAACATCACTTTTTTTACTACAAACTTTTTATATTTATTATTTAATCAAATGCTCCTTTCACATGTCTGCTGCTTTATTCTGCCTCCACCTTTACCTCTTTACCTCCATCTTTGCCTCTTTACTTCCATCTTTGCCTCTCACCTCCATTTTTACCTTTTTACTTCCATCTTTACCTCTTCACCTCCATTTCTACCTCTTGACCTCCATCTTTACCTCTTCACCTCCATTTCTACCTTTTTACTTCCATCTTTACCTCTTCACCTCCATTTCTACCTCTTGACCTCCATCTTTACCTCTTCACCTCCATTTTTACCTTTTTACTTCCATCTTTACCTCTTCACCTCCATTTCTACCTCTTGACCTCCATCTTTACCTCTTCACCTCCATTTTTACCTTTTTACTTCCATCTTTACCTCTTCACCTCCATTTTTACCTCTTGACCTCCATCTTTACCTCTTCACCTCCATTTTTACCTTTTTACTTCCATCTTTACCTCTTCACCTCCATTTTTACCTCTTGACCTCCATCTTTACCTCTTCACCTCCATTTTTACCTCTTTACTTCTACATTTACCTCTTGACCTCCATCTTTGCCTCTTTACCTCCATCTTCACTTCTTCACCTCCACCTTTACCTCCTTACTTCCATCTTTACCTCTTCAACTTAATATTTGCCTCCATGTTTACCTCTTCACC
>OOFC01039654.1:3128-16321 GCA_900323345.1 Pseudochromis fuscus
TATTTTCCGGACTATAAGCCGCTACTTTTTCCGACGCTTTGAACCCTTAAACCCTCGTTAGCTTTTTACAAGCTAGCAAGCTACATGCCGCCGATACATTTAGCGTCGTCACATCAGACCCGGTCAGAGTGGACCACATGAAACTGTTTGAATAAATTCAATAGCAGCTTATAGACAGGTGCGCTCTATAGTCTGAAAAATACGGTAATCAAATTATTCAAGTTACTCAAGGAATCGCTTCAGCCTTACCCCACAAAGACTTTCAGTGAAATTTGAAGTGATACATCTGTCAGGTCAACATCTATCTCCATCCCACACTGTTGCTGGATGTCAGATATTCCTAAAACACCACCAGGAATTGTTTTCTCCAGGCCCGACTTCCTTTGCTCCCCAGTGATCTGACTTTACTTGTTGTTCTTGTAGCTTCTCTGGTGTTCATTTCAACTGTTTTTTAAATATTTTTTTCAAACCTGTCAACCCATCAGCTGCATGAAGCTTCACCAGAGAGGAAAGACTGTATCTTAAAACAGGAAACAATGAGGAAGGGAGTATCTCCCCTTTGACACCTGGTGCTCATTCCAGCATTCACAATCTCTCTCAAGCTTATCCGGGATCGAAGACCAGACGGATAGAAAGGAAAAGACAAGAAATTCAAAACAGCCTGATGGAATTGTCAGAGGTGTTGAGTCCATGTTTTTTCTACAAAGACGCTCCATGATGCATGTCCTTTTTTTCGTGTTTACTTTTTGACTCACTTACTGTCTGGGAGACTATGGTATCATCTCTCTTTTCCTCCTCCAACAACTCCCGCATTCTGGAGAGTTTACTAATGCTAAGCAGAGATTTACACCGGGCCAGATTCCCGCCAGGGGAGCTACAGCGAGCCGGGTTCATCACTACAGGACACACGGATCCGGTGCCAGGCTCCGCGGCGAAGCATTGTGCTATTTGGCATATTACTCCACCATCTCAAATGGAGCGGGTCCAAATTGAAGCTCCAGCTGAGAGCTCATGGTGGACAGAGGGAGAGAGAGAGTAGAGTGCATATCACAGCGTGAGAACGGTCCGGTCTGCCAAGGAAGAGAGCCACCAAGGCCAGAATGACACACTTTGAACAGATGACAGGGAACTGAGTGTTGGCCAACTGGGATCCACCAGTGGGATGGATGATCTCATACAGGAAGGCAGAACAGGACGGGGCTGCCCCGTTTCCATTCCTCTGGACATTTGAGAAGAGGCAGGACATAGTGAAATACATGATGGTGTCTGGGGGCTATGGCAGAGTAGCGCACTACAAACAAGCCCAGCGCAGATTAGGATTTGTGCTTTGGAGGAGTAATAATTAAATAGCATGCAGCGCTTCATCCTCTTTGCCTGATGAATCCATTATTAATCCTTCACAAAGTGGCTCTGTTGACTTTGGCCTAATGTAGTGTTTTGGCTCCAACTTTTCATTATCTAGTCTTAGAGGTGTAACTGGCTCAACCACATTGCTGCGTTGGTGTGCGGTGGATACATCTAAACTAATGTCAATGTTGCGTAACCTGTTTTAATTGGCAACGAGAGAATAAATGTTACCGCCTTAAACATCCCTCAAGGTGCTACAGTTCTGCTTTAACACATGTTTAAGTATCGTACTCAGTGATGTGAGATCAGACTGATGTGACTGCACCCTTGGAGGTTAAAGTTAGTCTTTGGATCATAGTCGGTAAAGTCTGGTGGATATTAGACTGTTTGTGTTGTAATCTCCTGAGTTTCTTTTGCTCTTCTTTTTGTTTTCCCAGGAGAGATCCATTTTCAAACTGACTAATCTGTTAAATAGACTATTTTATTGACCAAGAACAACACTTACAGAAATTACAGAAATTAGACCAATCACTAATATATTTAACTGCTTTCTGTGATTTGAAGGAACCATGAGTTGTCTGCTCCAACGCCATTATTGAATATCATAAAGCAGTTATCCATGATGTGGCGTTCACACGTTCTGAAAAGTTCACAAGTTGTGACGAATTTGAGGGCGACATTAGTTTTTCGTCATTTAATGATGTGAAGGTGTTGGTATTACAGTGGCCTAATCTGGTCATTAGTCTTTTAACTTCAACAATCAGTGGGTTCTAGATGTCGAGACAATGAATTGTTGTTCAGTTTGAGGGCATGTTAAAGTTAAATATACCTATGAAAAGTGTTGTTGCAGTATTTACTTTCACCTTAGTGATAATGGGGCCAGTGTCCCAACTGTACCAAAACAACTGAAGCATTATTATTACCTTTATTTTTATTTTAGTATTTTAAACCAACTAGTAATTGTAATTAAGTAGTAATTATTAGTAACTTGCCCAAAACTGGTCATAATAAATAGCTTTATCATTCAGCCAGCGCCCAGTAAAGTCTACAATCATCATCATGTTCATTCAGTGAACAGCGTGTGAACTTGATTGCTGACAAACATGTGATGTTGACAAGTCTTTACAAAGGGTGACCAGCCCCTCTGACTCTCTCACCACACTAATCATAGACTTGTTGCTCACTACTACGCCCCACCGTTGGTACACTCATTGACATTATCCCAGTTGGACTCTTCCAGTGGACGAACCTCCAGCCCAGTCCCTTTCATTCAGTTGCTCTCCGAACTGAACATTAGCGAGTGAGTCATTGTAACTTCTGTTCTTTCCTCCTCTCTGTTCTTGCAGAGTACTGCTGTCTCATTGGCTGGTTGACAGAAACAGCATTTCAGAATAATATAATAGCATGCTGTCTTTTTTTTCAGTGACTCACTTTCATTGCATGCATATGACCGGATGAGTAGGAGGATGAAAGCTTGAGTTCATTGTTCCATAGGTACATGTTCAGGTTTGTGGCCTATTCAGATTCTGCCAAAGGTGCCATTTAACAATACCTGGTAGTGTTTTAGTCCAACACTGTGCAGCTCTGGGTGATTGTGTGAGAAAAATTAATAATTTTACAGCATGTTCATATCTGTTTGAATTCTACAGATGGTGTCAAACTGTACAGTGTAGGTAGTATGGATGAAGCTAACGTGACGTCACCCGTTGGTTTGTTGATTCACGTTTTGGAGTTTGGTATTTGAACGTCACCATGTTGGTTGTTTAGAGCCAGGAGTGACCATATTTGGATATGAAGGGAGGATCTGATGCTTGAACCCGAGGATGCTCCCCAATGTGTTTGAGGCTTGAATTCAGGTCTACTCTCACTGGAGACCAAACCTGTCAATCAAACTAACCACACCCCCAAATCTTTGTTATTGAAGTCTTTCATCTACTTAATGATGAAATGATTTTCTGATGAACTGAGCAGAAGAGTTGACTTTATCTAATGACATCAGAGTGACTCATGAAAAAAATTACTGACTAATTCTTCATTAATAAAATGTTAATTTCTGAATTGAAGTCAATCGGGGGCAGCACCTAGTGGCCATTATGGGTATTGCACCTTTTTGTGCATTGTCCTCAGGTTTGAGACCCGGTTGTAGCATCCACATCTACCTGCAGTCAATGTGTCCAACTCAGAAATAGGACCGAGAAACAGAGTGAAATTGATATTTTTTTATTGTTCCTACACAAGTTGAGTGCAGTTGATGCATATAACAGGAAATGCAGTTTATAAGGTTAAAGTTTATAAAGCAGAAGATAAAATGTTTTTGTGGTATGCAACAAAAACGTTCTTATACTTTCTTGAATGAAACAGGAAATTATGTTTTCATTAATGTTTGTGCAAGACATCAGTATGCCCTAAACTGGTTAAGGATTACCGTATTTTCTGGACTATCGAGCGCTATTGACGATTTTTCAGTTTTAACTTGAGCAAAAAATTTGTTACATGGTATTACGAAAACCACCGAGGAGCAGAAATGGAGGACAAGCTAATCATCACCACGTGTGGCCGTCCAGGCCTTTACGACACGGCTTTGACACGAATAATGACTACCGTATTTTCCGGACTATTGAGCGCACCTGTCTATAAGTTGCTATTGAATTTATTCCAACAGTTTCATGTGGTCCACTCTGACCGGGTCTGATGTGACGAGGCTAAATGTATCGGCGGCACGGAGCTTGCTAGCTTGTAAAAAGCCAACGAGCTTCGTGCCGCCGATACATGAGCCACACCGGTGTTTAAGCCGCAGGGCTCAAAGCGTCGGAAAGAAGTAGCGGCTTATAGTCCGGAAAATACGGTATTTTTTTGGGTATTTTTTTTAATGAATCCTTAGCAGTTTTATTTCTGCTAGGTACTTCACCTCTCAAAATTGTGATTTCCCACTTATTTAAATACATTAAAATCAGCAGTTTGCAGACAACTGGTGCATTTCTGCCTCTGTATTGAATATAATGAACTATCAACAGTATCTGTACTTCACTTAAAAAATCAACATAAACCACATCTAGCAACATAAATCTTTCTCCATAGAATTTATTACAGTGTTCTACTTGAATTTCTACTTTTTACAAGTTTGCGGTTTCTTTGACGTGACAGATTTTGGATCCCTGCACAAATCTTTTCCACGACTCCGTTGCCTTAAAGCATTTGTCACTTGTGGCAGTTTTTCAAAGAGTCAGAAGCAGCAGACCGGTCCTGAATCAGGTGATTGCACGTCATCTCCAAATACGTGTCGAGGTCACATCTGCTCCTGGTGTGCCCCGACTGGTGCCATCTGCCATCGTGAGTCAGCCGAATGTGGCACACAGTCATTACCTGAAATATTAACTGTGTCAAGACGACGTGGACGGACGTTTACACATCTTCAGATGGTGAAATACTACACCGAGCAGACAGTCTGTTTGGGTGGCTCTGCCTCTGGAAGCTGTAATTACAAATCACATCTCTAAATTTGGTTCAGCAAATAATTTGAAACGTCTCTCTGTCTAAATTATTTCAGATTTTCCTTGATCTTTGTAACAACACAGGACGAGCACTTCACGCTTGCTGGTAGTGCTTTATTGTAGCAAGTGTGAAGTACGTGTAGGTGGCTGGATGCATATTTATTTCTGTTCCAACTAGTCCTTTTTCAATTACAGGAATGAACATCATACAGTCTGTAATCTGACTCACCGTACGCTGTATAGCATAATCAGCCCTGCATCCACACTGCAGCTCTATGTGTGTGTGTGTGTGTGTGTGTGTGCATACTGCAGCATCTAATACATATAGCAATGTTTATATAACACCGTACATGTTCGATGGCTTTTATTAAAAGTTCAGTGAAGTTGTATCAAAGTCGCTGTGACAATTTCAAGTCTGTTGTCGACATGTGTCTGCATATGTACAGTTTGAATTTTAATTAAATGATGGTAATAAAGTTTTAGATGTTCTGTCCTTTTTAGCAGTGATGTACCCCATGTGAAATAGTTTCTCAGACAAGTCCCTTAACCAGAGCAAAGCAATAAGTAAAAGATAAAGAAAGATGTAAAACACAGTGTTGTGTCATCAGTGAAACGTATAAACAAATACAATGAATCAACTTAAAGTGCAGACAACTCCATCTCCTCATTTTACATCATTAAAAATTCAGAATCTATTAATATTTTTTTCTAAACAGGAAGAATAAAAACAGTTTTGAGTGGAAGGGGACTTTAAAGTTAGTCAACATTGTATTAAATTGCATTGAAGTTGCATCAAACTTTTCTTTTTAAGGATACGAAAGACTAACATGTCAAAGTTACAAATTGTCAACATTGCACTGAAGTTGCAGTTTTGTGTTTTTGCTCCTACACTTGCATAGATGCTACTTATTAAAAGCATTAGAAAATCTCATGTACCCCCCACAGTGCTTTCAAGTACCCCCAGGGGTACACGTACCCCCATTTGAGAACCACTGCTTTACACCAATTTCAATCATTTTACAGCTGTGTTTTCTTTGGTTCTGTGTTTACAGTGTGAGTACGAGTCCCAGTTTGCTTTAGTTTATTCCAAAATATGACTCGTCCTCTTGTGTGTTTTACTTCCTGTCAGAGACTCAGAGGGCCGTAAGCTCTGTAAGAAAGTGAAGGTGGACCCCAGCTCCAAACGTGGAGGAGCAGAGCTGCTGCATTACAAGTGAGTAACCAGAAACTCAGCCGGCTGTCAGACACTTTACCACACCTCAGTGCTTTTTGGAAAGTCATCCCGTTTGCAGCTTAAGGAAGTACATTATTCTCCGGTTACCTCTGGTGTTGAGAGCGTGGCGCCTTGTGTGTCTTGCAGAGATGGGACGTTCCACACCGAGTACAACAGGCCTGCTACCTTCAAGGTGAGTGCACATCTGAATCACTTTACATGAGCTGCACAGTTTTGTGTGGTGCTTACTAATGACTTCCTGTTTCTGTGTTTTATTGTTTTCATGCATTTGGCTTTTGTGGAGTAATTTCTTTTTTTTTGGTCTGTCCACTGTTGTATTCTAATTTTGGTTTATTTTTATTATCATCATTAAAATCATTATTATTACTATATTTTTATTACTATTATTGTTATTATTAATTTGTCCGAAATAAAAAAATAAAAGAAAGAAAGAAAGTGTTTAGGTGAATATATATAATGTAAATGTTCTCAAATTAGAAACTGATACATTGATTGTAATTTAAACTCATCTTACGTATCATATCTTTATGATCTTTTTTTATTTTTACTTGGACTGTCAAAATTAATGCATTAACGCGGATTAATACATCATCATGATTAATCTGATTACCGTATTTTCCGGACTATTGAGCGCACCTGTCTATAAGCCGCTATTATATTTATTCAAACAGTTTCATGTGGTCCACTCTGACCAGGTCTGATGCGTCGAGGCTAAATGTATCGGCGGCAAGGAGCTTGCTAGCTTGTAAAAAGCTAACGAGCCGGATTCAAAGCGTCGGAAAAAAGTAGTGGCTTATAGTCCAGAAAATATGGTAATCATTTTAATGCAATTAATCCATCTGCAGCACAAACTGACTCCGAACGACATTAACGCGAAGCATACATTAGCACAGACTGCTAACACTTTAGCTAACACATCATCTAGCTTGCAACAAACCACCCTCATGCAAAATGAAACACGATTAATATAGATTAAAAAGTAATGATATTTTATCGTGATTAATCAAAATTAATCCACAGCAACCGTGTGATTAATCTGATTAATGAGCATTTTAAATGTTTGACTGCACTGATTTGTATTTATTTTATTCTCTTTCAATCTGATGCTTCGGAGTAAATTTGTTTTAATTCCTAGGGCTGGTGCAGTATTCTTGTATAAGGCAGGTGCAATGTTGGCTTTATGACACTCAGGGTAAATCTGTGCATGTGTCATAATGTAATTTACAGTTATATGTGTTACTTGCAGGCAGCTGTACCAGCACTTCTTTCTTTGGGACAATAAAGTTTTAGTAAAGAATTGAATCTTGTTTCCACGTGAAAAATGATTTTATACAAGTCGTCATTTAATGAGACACAAAGTAACCGAGCTTGTTTTCTATAATAAATAACTTTGATTGTATGTTTTGATTTACTTGTGATAATGTATCAAGCAACAGCATGAAAACAATGACTCAGTGTGAGAATGGAAATCACTAGTGTAGTGTAGTGATGAATGTGCAGAGTCACTGTGTGATTGTGCGTCTGCCCTCGGTTTTACAGAGTTTTATACTCCAACTCTCCTCCTCTGGTCCACTCACTGTGTTGTTTGTGGTCACAGCAGGCAGCAGACACACAGTCAGAGACTCGCTGGTGAACACAGTGCAGCAATTTAAAAAACAAAAGACCAATGTATTTCCCTCAGGACGTGGGAAAGAGACTAAAAGACAGAACTAATCAGAGAGAGTCCATCAGGTGGCACTAAACGTGATTTAAAACACACACTGAGGACAATCTGTGGTTTGTTTTTTATATGTAATTATGCAGCAAGGTTGAATTTTCACTTGTTCTGATGCCGATCCCGAATTTATATTTTTATTCGATCAATCAATCAATGATATATTTCTTTTAGCTGCATATTTGTAATAATTAAAAACTACTCACAAGGTTTTGATGTTTCATGAATGTTTCATGAAACTGTCGCCATGTCTGCACTCGACTGATTTACTAACCTACTTTCTAGCCTCCAAACTTGGTAATCGTGTCACCGCTTCATATGTGACTCTATGATCCTGTAATAAACTTCACCTAAAGGGAAAAAATCTGTAATACATTGGGCCTAAAGTGAAACTGTTATTTTTTTTGTCTTGCATTAGTTTCACAAATACAGTTCAGCAGCAAGTAAACAAAATGACAACAGCCAATAATGATGTACTTTGTGTGTCAGTAGCAGCTGATATCAGCAGCTGGAGGTTATTAAAAGATCTATTTCTGAATGAAGTATCCACCTTTCTCGTCTTTATTAGTAATTAGCACATGATTTAAACTAACTCAGCTAAATAAGAGGCATTTAATAAAGATGTAATTCATAATCTGATGAGTCGACTAATCGTTTCAATAGCCGATGATTTATCAACGATCAAAATAGTCGTTAGTCGGGTCAAAGACGTGTCGTAAAGGTCTGGACGGCCACAGGTGGTGATGATTAGCTTGTCCTCCATTTCTGCTCCTCGGTGGTTTTCGTAATACCATGTAACAAATTTTTTGGTGAAGTTAAAACTGAAACAAATTGAAATCGTCAAAATTATTCATGTCTTTGTATTCGCTTATTATGTAATCGTACTGCGAGAGGAATTCTTTGTGTGACCACAGCATCCAGTCTACTCAGAATATTATTACCGTATTTTCCGGACTATAAGCTGCTACTTTTTTCTGACGCTTTGAACTTAAACACCGGTGTGGCTCATGTATCGGCGGCACGAAGCTCGTTAGCTTTTTACAAGCTAGCAAGCTCCGTGCCGCCGATACATTTAGCCTCGTCACATCAGACCCGGTCAGAGTGGACCACATGAAACTGTTGGAATAAATTCAATAGCAGCTTATAGATAGGTGCGCTCAATAGTCTGGAAAATACGGTACATGTGGTACACGGTACCATAAAATATAATTCACACATGTGTTTCATCGTAGACTTTGGTCAACTTGCAACTTAGTCCGACCTCTAATTGGTTACATTTTACTAAATTAGCTGGCTTCTGTTAGTTAAACACTACTCTAAAACTTTAGATGATAACAACTTAAAATCTTTGGTTACTTTGATATCAAATGAGTTTAGCCCTAATTAGGCTTCTCCAACATATGAAGAATTGACCTCTTCTGTTGGGTTTATAAGAAACTCCTTCAGCCGTCACTTTTTTGTATTTCACCGCCATGATTTAAATATTTACCTTGCGAGTTTTTGTCTGTATTTCTTTCTCTGACAGATTGAAAATCCTCTGAAACAAAAAACTCAGATGAAACCATTACACTGTACTGTACTGATGAGATCCTCACATACTCCGTGTACATGTCGTTGTTGTGGCACAGCTGAGAGAAATATTTCCTGCTGTTTCCTCCACAGACATATGGTTCATTACATTTACAGGAAACTTTACCAAGCCCATTACTAGACACTTAAAGACACTGAAATAGCTCTGACACCTCTTGGATGCATCAACATGCTAATCTATACCAGCCTCCATCTGGCGCAGCCCACAGCGATGCCTGAACTAAATTTAGGAGCGACTCCGGCTGCCGGCGTAACCTGTTCTTCACAGTGATCGTTTTGTGTCGGTGACAAGTCGTCGCATGATTTAAGTGTTGCCTTGTGTTTAGACAGACTGTCACAGACTCATCATTCTGACTTTTTCTGTTTCAGTCGATGGTGGCGTTTCTGAAAGACCCGTCAGGGCCCCCACTGTGGGAGGAGAACCCCGAGGCGAAAGATGTCATCCACATAGAGACAGAAAAAGTGAGTATTGACCTAAAAAAAAAAAGACAAACTTTGTATCAAGAATCTTCTCCTGCACCATTAATTGAAGACATCCAGGATATTAATGTTGACAGTGTGATTACAAGAGCGCGGCTGAGACGTTGATGCAATGCGGGGTCCATCTGTCCTCTCCTCTCCTGTTGATTAACTTCTGAAGCTGACACAGCACAGAAATAAAGCAACATATCAGAGCTGCATCATCAAAGAGGTTACATCACTGTCCTGTCAGCACAGCCCAGAGACATCGCCACACAGGTGTTGTCAGATGGTGATGGTGTCAAAAACTCCTCAACACATCCACGCACAGTCCGACAATCTACATACAGTGATTTTAAAGCTCGTTATTTAATGTGCAGCATCCTCGACTATCTCTGAAGGTATCAATTTTCAAGAAGTGGCTGAGCAGCTGAGGAGGAGGAAGATGAACCAGTGTGATCATCTGATGTCCAAATAAAAATGTGACGTCTGTGTTGTGTTATTTACAGAGTTTAATAAACGTCTGTTTTAGTCTTTTAAACCTCTGTGAGCCAGATGTTTACTTTGAGAAATCTACTCTAAAGTGAGGTATTACATCATATGTTTAGCATTTACACCCTCAGCCAGTTTTATGTCCTCCATGGCTGTGTCCGAATGTCCACACTATTCCCTAACTCCTCGTTTGCTATATAGTGCCGAGCTACATAATGAGCTATATAGTGCTCTGAATCAGCTGGCGATTCGGACGAAGCCCCCTACTTTCTCCTCAGATCATGTGACCACCAGCGGTCACCATGGTAACCAGGCCACTACGTCTCACTAAAAATAACCCAAAAGAAAACCCAATTATTGATGTGAATTTGCTCAGTGATGTTGCATTTCATTCTTTCCTTGTTGTTTTTATTTTCAATAATTAAAAATAAAATAAAATCTCTACATTTATCAATCCTCTTTGATGTTCGCGGCGCGCCACTCGACCCCTTATGCAGCATCCTCCGTCGCTGAAATGGCACCAGTTTTGATTTTTTCGGTGTTTTTGCTGATTCAACTTTTGATCATAAAAATTAGACACCGAAGACAGGCCATCGCGCTGCTCCCAGTCCGCCATCTTGTCCAGTGACCATCGGTGCTCACTACTTTTCAAGATGCATTGTGGGAAAGTTTGAGTGCACTGCTTTTTTCGGCTTAAGCAATTCGGACACGACTGGAAATGGCGTAACCCCCAATATAGTGCTCTATATAGGGAATAGTGTGGACATTCGGACACAGCCCATGTTTTGTTGCATCACTAATAAAGCTTCATTATCACCTTCTTGTCTCCTCTGTCTCTCAGGACTTCAGGAAGCTGCTGAAGAAAGAGGAGAGGCCGGTCCTCATGATGTTCTACGCTCCCTGTGAGTCTTTTCATTACTGCAGAGTTAGTTGCTCGCTGTGCTAGACGGTTTAATTATTATTCTGCGTTTCCATGTTTTAAGGTTTACAGAGATCGTGAGGTACAGTGAGGTCAGTGATCTCTGGGAAAAGCTCTCAGACTGCAGAAACAGTACCAAACACCTTCTCCAATTCTCTCCTGAACTTTATTAGATTTATTTATTTCATGTTCTGCAGCATATAAATAACGGCTGCTGCACAGAGATACCGTACAGTCGTTAACATTTTACTAGCTGCGTTACCGTCAGTATTCCCCCGACAGCAACATTTTCCACTGTAGTCAGCATTTTTTCAGTATTTCCTGAATGTTTTACATCCAGCTTGTGATTAAAATCCTGAATCTAGCGACATGTTCAACAATCAGCTGATATTCAGTAATATTTAGCAAACACAGACGTCCTGCTGGGATCTTTCTGGAGGTGGGTGCTGGTGCTGCTGACTCAAACATGTTCACACTGGTTGGAAAAGTTTAAATTTGCAGTCAACAAAGTTACTTTATGTTTACAGTTGGCATCCACAATATTGGATTTTTGTCCGATATGCGATATGCTGGTATTTTGCGACTCATTTGGCCGATAACTGATACCGATATTTATTTTATTTTATTTTTTTCTACCCCCATACCTAATTGCAGGATGATCTAGTTTCTATACTGGAATTAACAAACAGAATAATTCTGCATACTCTTCATCACATTGGCCCACTGGCAAATGCAGACATAAGACAAAGCTGAAAATGATGTAACATCAGAAATCATTCTTTGTGCAAAATAAGAAAAATACTTGCTTCATGTAAAACACATCATAATCATTCATGACAATAGTTTTTAAACAAAATAATTAAGAAACTTGCAGCCCTGACACAGTAATGACAATACCCACTGTTATTTTACCAGTTAATTATATCGGCTAATTTTAGCAGCTACTTCATTGTAAAGCCAATATTAGTCGATACCGATAACGTGTTGATAATATCGTGCATCCCTGTTTACAGTCACTTGTTGGAGAGTCAGGCTCCGCCTCCTGTCAGTCTTCCTTACGTTAGCCAATTAGAAGAAAGTGTGCTCCTGAGAAGGGAAGGGGGGTTGTAACAGCTAATTTCAGACAGAGGATGAAATCAGGGACTGAATAAATGGATCTTATGAGATCAACTTTTTTTGAATTGCAGTTTATTCAAAACTTTAAACAAGACTATAAATGAGAAGCTGGAAAATGAGCATAATAGGTCCTTTTTAAACATATTGTGATCAGAAGACAGTTTGCCAGGAAAAACACACACAGCAGCTATTATTGTCCCAAAAATATTAAATTAATTTACTATATAAACTGCCTCATTTGAAGAGAGTGTATACAGTGGGTGGGCGGGATCGATAAACTGGAACTCACTTGGTAATACGACACCGTCACAATCAATACTGCAATGAGATTTTCTGCATTTATCGTATTTACCTGGCAAAAACAAGACACTTTCCCATCTTTGAAGATACAACACTGGTTTTTAGAAACAATAACAGGACTATGGAGAATGGTCCTTACTCATTAACCTTAATTATAAGTCAATTGCTAATTAATTTTGCATGATAAACGTACTGATGGGTATTTGCCACTTAAGAACAAAATCAAATTGAATTGGTTTTTTCCATGTTATTATGGTCACTAGGTTTTAATATATATTATCTTTCACAGCAGATGGCATACTGCGAGCAAACCATTCTTCTGGCAGATGATGGGAAAACTTTTGACACTCGTATAGATTATTGTATAGCTGTCAGAGCGGCGGTGCCCATTGAGTCCTCTGTAATAACCTGTAGTGTTGTGTTTTTTGTATTTCGGTTGCAGGGTGTGGCGTTTGTAAGAGAATGCAGCCCATTTTTCAGCAAGCAGCTACAGAGACAAAGGGGAAATATGTAAGTCTGCTAAATCCTCCC
>OOFC01039682.1:0-12076 GCA_900323345.1 Pseudochromis fuscus
CTATCTATCTATCTATCGTAAATAGTTTCAGAATCATTCATGAATGACTTAATAATCATTTACAAATGTTTAAATTTATAGTTCATTCATAAAATGTTTAATATCTACTAATAGCTTGTAGATGTCTTGCAGCTGAAGTTGTAAATGATTTCATAATATTTGTAAATGATTAAATCATAGTGATTTCATAGTCAGTTTTAAATGCATATATGTGGTTAATTCATAATTAGTTCAATATCTACTAATAGCTTTTACATGCTTATAACTTAACTTATAAACGATTTAATAATCATTTACAAATGATTTAATAATCGTTTACAAACGTATATAAGTGGTTTGTTAATGATTAGTTAATTATTCACTAACATCTACTAATAGCTTATAAATGGCTAATAAATGATCGTTATTCTAAAGTGTTACCAAACTATAAAACTTACTAAACACACATTTTTTTTGTTTGTTGTGAAAACTTCCATAAATATACATTATATCTTAAAATTAATAACTAAATCTAAAATGTCAGAACCAGTGGTTCATATTTCACTTAATTACTAACTGTAAAACTGTAACTGTACTAACTAACACATTTTAGAAACACATTTAAAGTATTTATCTTGAATTTAAGAGTTTCACCTCCAAAATATAAACATTTGTGAGATAATGATACATTTTTTTTAATGTATTTTTATGCAGAAAGAAAAAAGAAAAAAATTCTTTTCAAACACTAATTAATGATTATTCACGGTTACAGTGTTTTTGTGCCGTTTTACATTACACATGTAAATTGAATTTTTCGAAATATTTTCCAATATTTAAAATAAAACACACAAATAAATCTTTAAAATAAAAAACAGAAAAAAAACCTTATAAAAATAATTACAGTCCACAGAAGAGGACTGAAGCTCAATACTGAGAACTTTTAAACTGCAATTAAAAGTTAATTAAGCAACATCTGGAGATCACTGAGATTCACCAAACTTAACCTTAACCAAACTTCTTATCACCCTTTGTGTTACCCACAGACTTCCTGATCTGCCGCCAAATTGCCTGATAAGAGTGAAGTTCTACTTTATTCCCTACAAGAGCGGAAACAAGACTCTCCATCTCGACTTCGACTGTAAACCCTTCAGAGACATCAAGACCAGCTGCCCCGTCAAAGCTGATAAATAAATACCAAAAAACTTTCCTCACAAACAAAATGCTATCTGCATAAAATTCCATTCTTCCACAGCTGTTTGTATATGAAGAAATCATTCTTGGTTTTAGAGGTTGTCCTTTACACAATGTGGGATATCATATAGGCTTTGAATACATTCACTACATACTAATGTGTTTTTTAAACCTTAAGTTGACTCAGTGATTTCCAAAAGAAATGCACATAAAGCGGGTAGAAACGGGGAGTATAAAAATATCCAGCTCCACATATTTAAGAGCTGTGAAAAACAAAGCTTGCTGCACTGCATGAGTATTTTCTGCTACTGTTGATGTGATTTTTTTTCTATGTATTTCGACAAATATCTATGTTAGATTTGTGGAGCTTTAGAAAGAAGCCATTGTGCCATTTAAAATCATGACTTACATAATGTAGCAGGTCAAACAGGGAGGTCTCACAGTCTGTTGGTTCCCAAGAACAGCTGGTGAAATGAAGCACACCTATCCTCCAGCACATTGTATATACTGCAGTCAACACTAATTCTAATTTCAAGGAATACACCAGTGAAAATGTAGTAGTTTCACTTTATAAAAGTAAAGGTGCTTTCTGTGGCTGCCTCGAGCAAGTGAAGCCAGCCACAAGACTTTTCAAACGGCAGATACTGCATGTGATTCCAGGATGATTTCAAATGATAAACTATTAAATCATCCCTTTTCTGCAACCAAGAATGGACCTCAAGCTAAACTTGTATATTTATGAGTTATAAGTTTGTGAAAGATAACACTTATTTTCAACAGGAAAGTCAAAAAGTGTGAATACATGCATTTGTGTAATTCTTTGTGTACTTGCACAAACTCCTCACAGTCCAACATGAAAGCATTTTGTTTGTTGAACTCTCACATTGAAAATAATATGCAGAACATAGTTAATCAACAAGTAGAAACTATTTTTTTTTGTTGTGTAGATGCTCTTATTGCAAACTATTGGTGCTGTGGTATTTGTAGCTTAAAAAGCTTTATGCCATTTGAATTGTGAGAATTTATAAGGTTGTGGTGCACTGTGTTGTGGGTTAAAAAAGTGTGTGTGACAAGATCCTTGTTCTGTCTCTACTACATATTGCATATTGGGAATGTTCATAACACGTTGGGTTTTTTTTTAAATAGGCATTAGCATGCAGGATGACATTACCCAAACCTTCCAGTTTTGAGTCTGTATGATTCTATGTTTACATCTGCTGTTTTATGAGTAAACAGCAAGAATGCACCAGAACAAAAAGTAATTCACTTTTACTTTTTTCTCCGTGCTTCACATCAAATTAATAAAAATACAGAGCTCATAATGTCTGAATCTTGTTCTAATAAAGAATAATCATGAAATGTTGGTGCTGTTTCACTGATTCATCGTTGCAATCGTTTATACTCCTCCAAAAATTATTGGTTGTTTTAACCCAGAACTGGGTAAATATTGGACTAACTACATGATAGGTTAATTTAACCCAGTAAGATGAGTGTCAAAACAATTATATCTTTGGTTAAAAGCAATAAATTGTTGAGTAAACACAAACAAGTGTTGGGTAAAAACAAGAAAATGTTGCATAAACAAAACAAAATATTGCATGAACACAACAAAATGTTGGGCAAAAACAATCAAATTTTGGGTACAAACAATAAATTGTTGAGTAGAAACAATAAAATGCTGAACAAAAACAACAAAATATTGGGTAAAGTCAACAAATTCCTGGGTAAAGATCTTTACATGTTGCATTAACATAAAATGTTGGGTAAAACAACCCAGCTTACTGGGTTGAATTAAGCTAGCATTTCATTTGTGTTAATGTGTATGGTACTGGATCTGGTTGGGTGTGACTCTGCACTGAGAGTTTGTGAGTTTCCAGATGACAGTAATGGTGCTGGAACTGAATATAATATTTGAACTTTTTGACCGTATATCTTGCATTTAATTTTTGACTCTATGCACATTTTTAAAAATATGGCCGTGTTGGCCTGCAGTAGATTCAAACTCTCAGTGACACTGCAGGTATAAACTGTCACCCAGATCTCATAGCAAAAAGAAAGGTTTACATAACAGAACAATGCAGCTAAACCTGATGTACAATTAGGCAACAATAGGCTCTACACACACACACGCACGCACACACGCACACACACACACAAGTTCAACATAACCAGGGTATATGATCAGGATCAGTAGTCCCACGACACTGGTTACCACCTCGGTCCATCAACCCAGAGTTTTCAGATCCAGCTCTGAGCGTGTGCACTAAAACATGGTGGCGTTGGCACCAAATAACCAATCACAGACATTAACAGGTGTAATGGTGCATATTTCTCATAAGAACAAACTTGTTTCATATGTGTTCAGTTTTACCTTATTCACCCTTTTTGCTCAATTATAAAGCAAAATGTATGCAAAATACAACATAACTGCAACAGTTTAATGTGTTAATAAAACGCAATTAATGTGGTTAGAATTTTTATAAGGCTTCCACATGTTTGTATGAGTCTTTTCATTCATCTGAGCTTCTCCAAGGAGACCGAGTTGTGCACTTTTATCCATTTGGCAGTCACTTAATTGATTATAATAAATACTTGATAGGGTCTGATAGTAACTTTCCATCAGACAGGTTAGCTTTCAAGTGGAAGTGGCAAGAAGTGGCTGGGGAGAGGGCGGTCTGGGCTTCTTTGCTAAGGCTGCTGCCCCCGCGACCCGGACCCTCCGGATAAGCGGAAGACGACGAGTACGACGAGTACGAGGTTAGCTTTCACACAGTTTATCAGCTGCAGGTAAACCCTCTGTTCCACAGTCACCACCCTGACTGCCAGAAGTTTCTGTAATCACTGTATATGTCAAATTGTTAATGATATTTCTCCTCAGAATGGTGATGTTGTTTTCTAAGATATCTGATTAGTCTGTGGTGGTACTTTATGAACACACCAAAATCAAACAAAAATCACTTTATTAGTTCTCTAAGGACACTTATTCCCAGGGGAAGCTACAGTAATAATTCTAAATGCATGACTAGCTGACAAGAATGAAGTCTCCTAAACCTGGATCCTACAAAGCGCTCATCCGTCGAGCCTGCTTTTCCTGCATTAATTCACTTTATGTAACCGTGTGTGTGAGCTTGTGTTAAAGTGCCTCCCTGTGGGAAAAAAGTACACTGCACTGTATCCCTTTAGTTTCATTTGCACTGTTGATTGCCTTTTACTGAATATATCACTAAAACTAACAAAGTTATTGAAGGTTGTGTGTTAGTTGTGTCTTCACTACTAATGTTGTGTATCTTTTTGTCATCATACTATTGCAATAACTTTTATGAAGGGGTTTCTCTTCTCATTTGTACTTTTCTAAAATGTTTACTTGATAGACTTTTCTGTAATTTTGCATTCATCTAGAAATCCTTCAAAATAAACCATTAAAGAAAGAAGAAATTAGTGTAAGTGCTCACAATTCATGCCATAAACACAAACGTGTAAGGGGGTTACAATTAGACATTGTTGACTTAACTGGCCTTGAACACAAGTCCTTTTAGACTAAGTGACGCCAACACACCCTTGTTTACCATCCTTTAGGAAATTAAGTAAGACAAAATATATTCAACGACAAAGGCAAAAACAGCTTCAGCGCAGTAACAACTTTGATACCAGAAATCGCGGAAACAGCAGTTTTTAATTGTAGGGAGAAGCTGTAACCTCGCGAGATTTGCTTCTAAACACGATTTACTTCTAAACTCCAAAATCTATGTCCAAAATAGAAACTGAACAACTGCGGTGCTCTGTCTTAGGATGCGTTCACGGCTGTGGAAAAGTAGGCCATTTTGAAGACACAGAAAACAGAACAATATGACCCACAACAAATAAATACCAACAAATCTGCAGTGCTCACAAATACATTGTGGGATATTTGAAATGGTAAAATGGCATATAATTATTACACAGTGATAAATGTCAGTTAAAACTAAATTAATAATTTTGTCCAGTAACAATTACTGTAATGGCGACTAAATCATTTTTTCTTTACTGTACTGAAAGGACTGATAATGTTTTACTACTTATCGCTGTAACAAAATTAAAAAAAACCAAAAAAGCTTAAGTGCAAAATATGCATGAATAACACAGAGTGGATATAGAAATGGATGAATCAAGTGGGGCACAAAAATGAAGCCAATGCTGAAATGCAAAAACGTGCAATACACCCAGCGACCACTGGAGGCTGGCTTCAAACCACAGTCTATGGCTTCAACTGACTTCTATTAAAACAATCCTTATTTTAAATTGTGAAATACTCAGTATTTTTTTTTTCCACAACTCATTCTGATGACATTAGCTAAAGTTAATTGTTCTTATCAGTGATCTGTTGGTACATCTGAAAGAAATCACAATTAAGTAGAAATTAGGCTTAAAAGAGGAATATTGACAAGCCTGGTCTCCAATGACAATAGTGCTGAAGTCGAGTCTCATTCACATTGGCCAGTAACGTCGACGTCAAGGGTTAGACCTGCCCCCTCATTTCTTCTATCATATCCAAGTATGGTCAACTTATAGCTCTAAACAACTAATATGGCAGCATTCAAATGCCGATCTCTTGGTTTCCAAACGGGAGTCCACAAACCAACGGGTGACGGGCTTCGTCCATTTCTATGCACATCTATGATAAATATATATTGTATATATGCAGACGGCTCGTCCAATTTGTCCGTCAGAGAACACGCCACCCTCGTCGAAAGTCCTACACTTTCCAACGCCTTTGAACGCAGCGTTAAAATGAAGCGAAACCGATACATGACAGCAGCCCCGCTTCGAACGAGCTAGCAGAAGTTACCAGAGCCTGCCGGCAAGTTCCTCACCTCCCCCCCGCACCGGCAAAGGAGAACCTCGTGGAGAGCACAACTGTCCAGAGTAATGTCAGTATTAACCGTGTTTAACAGCGGGACAGATAGTTTCAGGTCATTTATGCTGTGAAGAGAAGAACGTCCTTTCAGATCGAGCCGCCGGTAAGTAGCGCTAACGTTTATTAACGTTAGCACAGCTAGCTTAACAGTGAGGTTAGCTTACAAGATCGTTCGTACTGACACTCGAATCAGCACAAGTTAGCTTCACGAGCTAGCGTAGATATTAACCGACAAAAAATTGTTACACTTTAGGAAAACATGGTTCAGGTATGCCTCGTTTTTAAAGTAAACTTTTATTCTGAGTTTCTAAGAATTTAATAAAGAGAATCTGTTCGTTATCAGCTAGCTATCAGACCCCTACACAACTAGTTAAGCTAACGTGTAAATGGGTTAACCTGGCTGGTGGGTAAGGTTTGTAAACTTAAATATTTCAAGTATGTGAACAGACTCTTGTATAGAGTCTCTTATACAGACGGTGTGTTAGGTCCGACGAGCTAAAACCCATTCACAGTTTGTAATGCCTTAAAGAATCCAAGCTGTTTCAGAGACGATATGCTTCAACCATTTAATTCAGAGTAAACACGATTATACAATATAGGCAGGATGATATTAGACACACATTTAACCCAGTATATTTCAACATCAGCACACATTTCAGGCTGTGATTGCTAAACATTTTATAAGGAATCAATGCTTCCACAACCAGCACTTTCTGTAATGTTGATTTTAGCTATGAAAATTATTATTATTATTATTATTATTATTATTATTATTATTATTATTACTACTACTAATGTGTAGTGACAGTGTGATCCAGAGCAGGTATTGGTTCAGTATGCATCTCATGAGTACACAATGGGTTTGATGGACACAACATTTAGTAGACCTATCATTCTTGGGTGGGTACAACACCTGTGCCCTCTTTATAACATGACAGCTAATGCACCTTGCCACATACCCAGTGTGGTTAGACATGTTCTCAAATAGAGCACAGTAGTTTGCTTGAGCATACAGTGCCTACAGGTTTAAATCCATGTGTGCTGATGATTTTCCAGCTCATTATTCAATTTACTGTGCAGTTTACAAAATATAAAAAAAAACTGAGGAAAGATTCTGTCTTTGTAGAGCCAAACTTGCCAGGTTAAATTATCTTACTTTGTCCAAATAATATTTCCAAACCCAAGTTTCACTTTTACTGTGATGATGCAAATTCTTATTCAGAAGCTGGAGTCAAGAAATGTTTGGCATGTTCTTTCTCCAATTTGGCTTGAAAAATCTGAAAATCGTTTAATCAAATCAAAATGATAACCAATTCTGTCGTATTGATCTTCTGATTGTTTCACCTCTACGTCGACCATTTAAAACAGTGATGGTGTGTATGTCTCCATTTGGAGTATAGATTTTATGTTATGTTCAGATTCCTATGTTTGTAATTTTCATGATGTAAAGCATACATAAAAAGATTAAATATTATAATAGTTAACATTTACAAGCCTAGTCTTTCAGGTGTTGTGATAAAGTGCTGAGTGTAATCAAGCTGTGCAGTGATTGTCCAGTTCAATGTGGCAAGGGAGGGGGGCCGAGTCAGTTTAAGATGCGGATCATCTATAAAGCATTCTGCTGGAAGTAGCATTAGATGCTCCAGGACCTCATGCCTGATGGCAGAATGTAAAAGAGGTTGTGGGAGGGATGATGGGGGTCCTGCAAACACAGCAGCGAGGGTATATCTCTCGTTTTTCTTTCCCTTGCATATGATCCAAGTAATTCCAATAGAGTGATGTAGCTGGATGACATTGTTTCCTCTCATCATTCAGGAGTGGTACATTGCCACAGCAAGGGAAAACTGCAAACATATGTATGGACAGTTTCACTTAGCTTTAGTCTTATGAACATGTTTCAAGCTCAGCAGAGCTGGCTAAGACAATCCTGCATGGCACAATATGAGGAGGGAGAAGGAGAGGCAGATAGAAAAAGAGAAGGAGGATATCATCACACAATGGACAGGCTTGAAATAGAGTGACGCACTGAGAGAATCTGTGAATAGAGAATGATGGAGGGAGCTGGTGGATCACATTTAGTACTAAATTTAATCTCAGACTGAAGAGAACACTAGATTACTCATCTTCACTTCGGATTAAGAGTTATATGAAGTTTTTCCTCTGTTAAATGTTTGAGTCAGTTTAACACTGATCACTGGCCAAATGTTGTTTTCATGCACAGATAGTAAGCAGAGTTTCATCTCTTCAGGTAGCAGTCAAAAAAAGAAGAAGATATGCCTCAGAAACAGAAGTCCAAACCCTGGTCGGAGCTGAAACAAGCTGGAAATGACTGTTTCAAGACAGGCCAGTATGGAGATGCCACAAATCTCTACAGCCAGGCAATCAAGGAGCTGGAGAAGTCCAGTAAGTCTTACTCAGTATTACATCAGGTATAAAAATGAAGGATTTATTTATTTATGTTTACAAAGGATCTTGTTCAGTATATCCAGCCAGATTATCTAGATATATGTCTGAACAGTGATCAAGTTTGTAGGGGTATCACATTAACAGTAGGTGCAGTGATGGTGACATTCAGCACCTGCTGATTTTAGATCTCAAATGATTAGACATTGGTTTGAATGAGGACCGGCTCAGTCCTCGACTGCCCTCTGGAATCTGTGGAGCAGGTGGGTGAGAAGAGGATGTTAGTCCGGCTGATATCCATCATGGACAACGCCTATCACCCCCTGCATCAAACTGTAGGCGGACTGAGCAGCTCCTGCAGCAGCAGACTGCTGCACCCACAGTGTAAGAAGGAGCATTACCAGAGGTCCTTCATCCCAACAGCTTCAGACTGTTCAACACCAGCCTCACATAACATATATATGATAAATATGATATGATAAATGATAAATATATATTCATACATTTTTGTTTTTCTGTTTTTTTCTGCTTCTATTTGCGCTCTGTATTTTGTTCTATCCATGTTTCTGTGACAAATCAATTTCCCTGATGTGAGATCAGTAAAGTCCGATCCTATCCTATCCAATGATTTAACAACTCTTAGAGTGTGTTATGCAAAGACAGAGAGGTTGTCTGGAGTCAGGCTGCTCAGCACCCCGTAGGTGACAATATAATGAACAGTGAGGCTCATGCAGGGCTCCATCAGTCTGCTGGTGGTTGTCGAGTAAAACGAGTCCTCCTCCAGCTCTACTGTTGGTTTGGTTGTACAACTGGGGCAAAGCTATCTCTGCAAAATATTTGGAAATCGACTCTTGTCAATATTTTAAAAAGGCTCTCTGACTGCACTTTTTCCCAATATAAAATATCAACATATTCAGTGTTAATGTTGATTTAGCAATTTCCTTTTACCATTTTAAAAAGTAAAATCTCAAATTATTCAAGTTAATTAAATTTTCTTTGTGCTATCAAGGAACTGCTAGCTATCCTTCGATAAATTGTGTGTACCACATTGGATTTTGTTGTCTCAACTCCTTAATCAAAGTTTCTCCACCTGACCGAGTCTCTCTCCCTCTGTTGAGTGTGTTACTTGTTTCTCTCTGTATGTGTCTCCTAATGAGCAGGATGACTTGTTTGAAGTGCTGCTCTTTAAAGAGTCTGTTTTCTCTGTTAAGGTAAAAAGAACCCAGAGGATTTGGGCATTTTATATTCAAACCGTGCAGCCAGCTACCTGAAGGATGGCAACTGTGGTGAGTGTGTGAAAGACTGCAACATGTAAGTGATTCTATTTGAAACTTTTACTTTAAGATTCTTACATTTCTATGATATTACTTACTTTGATACTTACTTTGATATTTGTCATTTTTATTTTGATGTTTGGTTATTTGCTTGTTCCTTTTTTTTTTTTTTTTTTTTTTTTTTTTAAGACGTATAGGATTAACATTTTTAAACCAATCATTTATATCTATAGATTGTTGCAGGCTTGGCCCTGTAAACCCATCCTTCTGTCTGAGCTTGACAAAAGGTCTAACCTGTTATCTGAACTTGTGTTTGGCCTCAGGTCTCTGGAGTTGTTTCCATTCAATGTGAAGTCTCTGCTTCGTCGCGCCGCAGCCTATGAAGCTCTGGAGCGTTACAGGCAGGCTTACGTCGACTACAAAACTGCTCTGCTGATCGACTGCAACATCGCGTCTGCTCACGATGGCACAAACAGGTAGATGCTCACTTATTAGAGGCACATAATGTTTTTGGAGAACAATCCACTCTGGAGGGTATTTCTAGGAAAGACTTTGAGCTGTGTTATCATTTAGACATGTGCATCATCGGCATCGGGTATTTCTCCATCCTTTATGCAACAGGGAATGACTAGAGTGCTCCGAGGCTTTATTTACCTAACATGCTTAAGGTAACAGACCTATATTTAAACCAGCCTGCATTAATTGTTTAATAAGCTTCATTAATCATATTCAGTGTGAAGCCTTGTTTTGACGTTTCTGACAGGATTGGGTGTGGAGCGATTCGAAACAAAGTTACTGCACTGTTTGTTAATACAAACTCAATACTTCCTTTAACTGTTATAGAATAAAAGCCCACTGGTAATGTTTAAGTGGACAAAAACCATAGACTGTATATAGAAGTGGATGAAGCAAGCCTGACATTACCTGTGGGTTTGTGGACCCGTGTTTTGAATCCAGGAGTTTAGTCTTTGGACATCACCATGTTGGTTGTTTGGAGCCAGAAGTGACCATATTTGGATATGAAGTGAGAACTGAGCTTCATCCATTTCTATATACAGTCTGTAGGAGCCATGCATCGATTATTCAGGTTTCTGTTTGGTTGGTGTGGTTATTATGGTGATATGGGGAGTTGAGGCCACACGGGCACATTGGATGACAGCTGTAGATTATATTAAGGGCTGAATCACCTGCTGTTGGGGAGGAGAGAGGCCAGTTTGGTAGCCGTAATTTTTGTTGACCGCTTTTCTTCTGTTTGATTGCTTTTGATACACGTTTGCAAACAGTGGACATGTTTTCATTCATGTGTGCGAGGGTAATCGGAAAGCCGCTGTAATAGCTGTTGTGTTCTTATTACGATATTTTCCAGACTATTGAGAGCACCTGTCTATAAGCCGCTATTGAATTTATTTGAACAGTTTTATGTCGTCCACTCTGACCAGGTCTGATGTGATGACGCTAAATGTATCGTCGGCATGGAGTTTGCTAGCTTGTAAAAAGCCAACGAGCTTCGTGTCACTGATACATGCGCCACACCGGTGTTTAAGTTCAAAGCGTCGGAAAAAAGTAGCGGCTTATAGTCCGGAAAATATGGTAAATACTCTGAAAGTTCTCCTGGACTTAGTGAGCTTCTCTATTGGCAGCAGCGTGTCATACAAGAGAGGGACTGGAAAGCCACATCAAAGTCTATATCAAAAACTCTTCATTTCTTAACCAGGCTTTTATTGTGAAATATTTGTAGTTACACTATGTGTTTTGATTTTCCCAGACAGTATTTGGGGCCCAATATTAATTCATATTGTCCACAGCCCAGGTCATTATTGGAGACGTGGATGTTACAGTTTTTTTCCATTGGTTTGGCTCATTTCTTGAAACTGAGATGACATTCTCATAACTAAAAGATCATTTGGCCAAACAGACCTACAGTTTCGCACAACATTTCAGATAAATAGCAAAAGCACATATCTTTCCCAAAGCTATTCATGCATGTTTCAAAACTATTCCTTTTATCATATGAAATGTCAGTTCCACCAAAAGTGCAAAGATCCTTCTCAATTGCTTTGGCTCATTTGCAGTCACTTTGTACTTTTACCAGAATAAACCTGGACTGTTCAGCATAACACCAGGACAAGCAGCACAAACACATATCTCTGTCAAAACAGCTTAGCCTGATGTCAAAACTAAATTTCCTTGTCATACAATGAGTCAATGCCCCAAAAATGTGTTGTCCCTTTGGCCTTGTGTGAGCACTGCAAGGCAAAATGCTTAGATGTTGTGTCACTATAGCACTCTCTCCTGGTCACCATCCTCTCTCTCCTGATCACCATCCTCTCTCTCC
>OOFC01039697.1:0-10004 GCA_900323345.1 Pseudochromis fuscus
GTTAACATGTTGTTGACATGTTAACACATTGATGTGTTGTTAACATGTTGAATTGTTGTTGATGTGTTGTTGATGTGTTGTTGACGTGTTCACATGATGATAATGTGTTGTTGATGTGTTGTTTATGTGTTAACATGTTGATGTGTTGTTGACGTTTTGTTGATGTGTTATTAACATGTTGATGTGTTGTTGATGTGTTTTTGATGTGTTGTTTATGTGTTAACATGTTGATGTGTTGTTGATGTGTTGTTGACATTTTGTTGATGTGTTGTTGACATGTTGATGGGTTGTTGATGTGTTGTTGAAGGGGTGTTAGCATGTTGTTGATGTGCTGTTAACATGTTGTGTTGTTGATGTGTTGTTAACATGTTGTTGATGTGTTGTTGACGTGTTGTTGATGTGTTGTTGGTGTTTTGTTAACATGTTGATGTGTTGTTAACATGTTGAATTGTTGTTGATGTGTTGTTGACGTGTTTTTGATGTGTTGTTTATGTGTTAACATGTTGATGTGTTGTTGACGTTTTGTTGATGTGTTATTAACATGTTGATGTGTTGTTGATGTGTTGTTAACATGTTGTTGATGGGTTGTTAACATGTTTGTTGTACCACAGATGGAGTTCTGGTTCAGATACACGAGTGAGTACATTTCCATGATTGTTACTGTGTCTTCACTGATCTGAGATTTAGTTAAACCCAAATGTTAACCCAAGATTAATCCTTGATTATTCAGGTTGTGTTTTTTGTTCTCAGCTGTTTAAAAAGGTTTATCTGTTCATTGTGTTCATGTAACTAACCTGACATCTTGGTAGTTGATGATATCACTCTGTCTGATGACATCACTGTACTCGATGACATCACTGTGATGTATGAGTGTTGTGTTTGAGTCTCTCTCTTTGAGTCACAGACCTGAACCCCTGCAGAACCAACCCTTGTCTGAACGGAGGACTGTGTACTCTGGACCGAGGAGACTTCATGTGTCTCTGTCCTCCAAAGTACCACGGAAAGACCTGCGACTCAGGTAAACAACACCTGTCACTCAGGTAAACAACACCTGTCACTCTTTAAGATAAGATAAGATAAGATAAGATAAGATAAGATAAGATAAGATATTCCTTTATTGAATTTTAATTTAATAAATTTACTTTATTAAATTATTTTAAAAAAACAAACAACAACAACAAAAAACAACATCTGTCAAACAACATCACTGAGGTAAACACCTGTCACCTGTGTTGTGTGCAGTGGTGTTGGAGTGTCGTTATAGAAACGGTGGCTGTATGCAGTACTGCAGAGACCTGATGCATACAGCAGGTGCAGCAGGTGCAGCAGGTGCAGCAGGTGCAGTGAGCGGGGTTCAGTGTGGCTGTGCTGATGGTTTCAGGCTGGAGGCTGATGGGCGGAGCTGCTTCCCAACAGGTGACCCTCACAGGATCCTGCATGGAGCTGTGCTGCTTTCATGGACCCTGGTTTATCTCTAAAATACTTTTTAAAGTCTTCAGCAGGATTGACGGATGCCCTGTTGGTTTCCTCTTCTGGTCTAGTGCTATATCCATGCGGTCGTCAGCGGGTGCAGCCGTCACACCGAGGTCGTTCTCTGTGGAGTCTTTCGAATGACATCAACGTCACCATGGAAATGGACACTACGCAGGATGACAACATCACAGACCACTGGGTCCTTGAACTGAATGCCACAGAAGAGGTGGCAACAGTGAATGTATCATCTGTGCAGAAAGTTTTGAACCAAACCGAGCTTCAGGGGGAGGAGCATCAGGAGGAGAGGGAAGTTGATTCTCGAGTTGTGGGAGGGTACCTGGAGAGACGAGGAGGAAGTCCCTGGCAGGTGAGAAAAAAGATTGTTTATTATAATCATTATTTATTCTTTATTTACATGTTTACTGTCTGTTTATTGTTTATGTTTGCATGTATCCATTTTCTACCTCACTCATTTCAGCCGTTTGTTTCTACAACCTTATTCTTTCGGTCATTATCCAAAGTTCATGACCATACATGAGAGTAGGGATGCAGACTTTGCCTACAGACAGTGCAGCAACCACAGACTGCTGCTGCTCCCAGTCTGTTGTTGTGAATGATTTAGTGTCTGCTCTTCTGTGATGGTCACAGAAGGACGATATTGTCCACAAAAGCAGGCATCACAGACACATCTTAAACATGCAGGATATGGGCCCTCGAGGACCAGGATTGCCCACCCCTGGTGTAGAGGGACAAACAGGATTGGAGACAAAACACAGCTGTGCTGAAGTCCAGCGCCCACACTGAACAAGCTTGACTAACTGCTGAGTATATGGACACAGCTGTCACTCGCAAGTATACAAGATACAAGATACTTTATTGTCATTTGAGGATTCTGCAGGACAACAAACGAGATTAAGTTTTTCCCTGCTTAAGAAGGAGTGGGCCGGAGCAACGTCCGTCATGCCACCACCTTGCAGGAGGGGGGAAGGGGGGGGCAATGGGAGAGAAGAGGGAAAAAACAATCGCCAGAACTCAACTCCAAAAGGAGCAGGATTTTGGACATTCAAAAAAACCTCAGCATAGACGTAGCGCTCAGTTTCATGACAGAACATCACAAAGCATCAAAAGGGCGGTTGGATTGTGAGTGTTATCAGCGTGTATAACATGGGATGTGTGTGCGTGTGTCACAATGACACAGTTCACAAGCATCTCAGTTCGCAGATGACAGTACGAAAACACAGCAGATAGCTGTGGAGTCCAGCATTGTTAAGCGGCGGTCCTTGTGTCCCTGGTGGAAGTGATCCTGTTAAAAACCTGTGCCTCGCGGGAGTGGAGGGGGGGGGGCTGAGCTGGATGGGGGAATTTTGCAGCTGATGGCCTTGGCCAGGCCACCTGCGGGGAAGCTGCTTTTGGCGGAGTTAGAGGCTGGTGACCCCCCCACTCCTTGAGTCAATATGTGCCAATGTCGCCATGTGATCCCCATTTCTGACCTTCACCAATTGTCCAGACCATTATAGGCAGCCTCTGGGGGCTTTGAACACCAGGGTCATGCCAGCTCTGATCAGCAAAAACCCAGTGATCAGGGCGCCGAATAAATATTAATCTTTCACGTCCTCGAGGGACATCGGGGCGAGGCACATGACCCTCCACATCTCCCAGGAGTCCCTCACGTAGCCCAAAGCATACGTCCCATCTGGACAAGCAGGTTCCCCAAACCAGTTCTCCTCGTCGAGAAGTGTGTCCAGAGAATTTAAGGCCCAGCTGATCAGTTCCATGGAACATTTAGGTTTGTGAGAGGATGAGAGAAGAGCTCAGAAGCAAGTCAGAGACCAGACAGAAAAAGCCAGCAGGGAGCTAAGGGAGGGAGAGGAGCGGGAATAAGTGCATCCGCTCCTCTTATAGCCATTGCCAGCAGACCCTCATGATATGTTTGGGTCTATGGAGTTTGACCATCAGGCTTCCCCTATCATTTGATCCAGCTCACCACCAGGTGGTGATCAGTTGACAGCTCAGCACCTCTCTTCACCTGAGAGTCCACAACATGCCACCTCAGGTCAAATGAGACAAAATCATTCATCAACATTTGGCTCAAGAAGCACTGGTACCACATACACTGATGAGCATCCTTGTGTTCAATGTCAATTCCAATGTCATTGTCAGCTTTATTTATATTTAAAGCCGCCAGGGCCTACAAAAGCTTTACCATAAATAAACAAGACAATAAACAAAACAATAAAATCAACAAACCACAAGATAAAACACCCAGTAGGTAAACAGATAGTGGAGGGGCTATTAGCCGTCCACACAGCTAAAGCTAATGTGTTCCACAATGCAGGAGCTGCCACTGAAAATGCTCGATCTCCTCTAGTTTTTAGTCTAGATTGTGGAACATCCAGGAGCATCTGGTCAGCTGATCTCAGGGCTCTGGACGACTGGGAGGGGTGATGAGATCAGATAAGTGGACAAACAAGAAGGAGGCAAGGAGTGCTGCCTGGGTGGGAAAAATCTCAAAAAATTCTCTCTCAAAAAAGTTTTCCCTCGGGTGCTCATCAGTGTGGGATCCCTCAAACAAAGAAACAGGTCTGAGATCAGGTAAGTATTCTGGGGCCAGCCCATTTAGAGACCTGAGGCTTGACTGCGAGCCAGTGGAGTGAAGAAAGTGTGATATGGTTGCGCTTCTTTGTCCCAGTTAGGAAATGAGCTGCTGCATTTTGGACAAGCTGCAGAGGGTGAAGTTCAGACTGTGCAATGTTGACATACAAGGAGTTACAATAATCTAAGCGAGACATGATAAAGGCATGAATCAGTTTTTCAAGATCATTGTGGCTTAGATAAGGTTAAACTTTTGCCATAAGCCTGAGCTGAAAGAAGCTGGACTTAACCAGAGAGCTGACTTGTTTGTCCAGCTTAAAAGCACCATCAACAATTACATCAAGATTCCTGGCATGGGACCCTATGTGAGGTGTTAATGGGCCAAGGAACGAGCCAGGACCTGACCCAGATCTGACTGGCCAAACAGGACAACCTCTGTTTTGTTTTCATTAATCCTTAAGAAGTTTAAGTCCATCCATGTTTTAATGTCAGTCCTGCAGTTTAGCAGAACTTGCAGGGACTCTTTGGTTGGACACTTCAGTGACAAATACACCTGCACATTGTCAGCGAAGCAATGGAAGGGGATGCTGTGCTTCCTGAATATCGGCCCCAGGGGTAGCATATAGATGGAGAACAACAGAGGGCCCAGAACTGACCCTGTGGTACCCCACAGGTCAAGGAGGCCACTGAGGAAGAAAATTGCCCCATCTAGACAGAGAAGGACCTGTCGTACAGATAAGACTCAAAACATTTTAGGTCAGTGCTTTTTAAACCGACCCAGTGCTTGAGGCGCGACAGAATAATTCTGTGATCCACTGTGTCAAACAGGTCAAGAAGGACTACTCACTATGGGTTTAGATGGGCAGGTTGTTCTTCCCAGTCAGCCCACGCCAGGTTATTTGTGTGGAGTTTGTAGGTGGGTGCCTTTCGAGGACTCCTCCTGTGAGCAGGAGGAAGGCTGAATACTCTCAACTGCTGTTAGGTGCATAAGTACAAACAAATACCTCTAACTGGGCCTTGTGAGTATATTCACTCCCCAGTGCCTCTCACCCTGGGTATCTCCTGAATAGGACAGAGGACACCACTTATCAAGGAGCTGGTTGGCCAGAGCTGACAGGTCAGCCCAACTCTATCTTGCCAGTATCTCTAAACCTGTCTTACCAACTCTGGCCACTCCTTACCAAACCCCGTGATGGACCTTGCGAGTGTTAAGTGCATGTGATCCTCCCACGTTGTCTTTTCGTGCTGTGTCCAGCCAGGTTATGTATGGTGCCCGACCACCAAACGCACACCTGGGAACACCAGTCCCTGGCCTGCCTCCAGGGTTTGGTCCTGGTGACCCTGATTCAGGCAAAGTAAACAATTTCCCATTTCCTGCTGTCATAGTGTTTTTTGGATCATGTTTGTCTGGTTCAGTCCAGATCTGCCCACCATGGGAGACCATACCAGGAGCTTACTGCTCCAGAGGATGTACTACTCAAGTCCTTCCCCCACGACAAGCCCCCAATCCAGGAACTGTTTTGTTTACTGTTTATGTTTACTGAGTCTCAGTAGAATCAGTAAACAAATCATTTGAGGAAGTTTTTCTTCAGGAGCTTGAATTGTTTTGCTGTTTTTATTTGTTTCCTGTACTTAAATAAATAAATAAAAAGCACAATAAGTGTGTGCTGTGTTCAGGTCCTGATCCGCCGGGAGGACGGTTTTGGATTCTGTGGAGGAACACTGATTTCTGACCGATGGGTCATTTCTGCAGCTCACTGCTTCGAGGAGTCTGCGGACCATGTGACTATCGGTAACAGCACCAGCCCACTAGAAGGCCTCAGTGTCCACCTGTCTACCAGGGGTCTTGTGGGTCCACCTGTCCACCAGTGTCCACACTCACTCACAGACAGAAACATTTGAAGTCTTCAGACTGAAACTGTTTCTCTGTCCCTGTATCCCTGTGTGTACAGGTGACTATGATAAGCGGCGTCCTGATCCAGGTGAGCAGCTCATAAAGATCCAGCAGGTGTTTGTTCATCCTCACTTCCACGCATTTACCTTTGACAGCGACCTCGCGCTCCTCCTCCTCGCACAGCCAGTGGTCAGAGGCCCGACAGCGGTTCCAGCCTGCTTGCCAGACGTCCACCTCTCGACATACCTGCTGAGGGTAGGAGGCTACTGACGTGCTGGCTGTGTGATGCTGCGTTTTCCCTCAGGCTGACAGTGTGTACACTTTCAGGAGGAGAACCATGGTGTGGTGACCGGCTTTGGTGCCACCCGGTACCTTGGCCGCTCCTCTCGCTTCCTGAGGAAGGTGACGCTGCCGGTGATCAGCTATGACGACTGCACAGCCTCTACCCAACAGGTGACCACACCCACCTATGCCAACCTATTTCCCCTGCAGGGGGCGCGTTCACTCACAAAGTTATTCAGTGTTATTTATGATTGCACTATTTTTACCCTGACCCTGGCCACTGTATAAGACACAAGAGACTTCATTGCCATTGTAAAATACACTGAAACTTTGTTGGTGCCAGTGATGAAGACCCTAACCCTAAGCCTTCAGCTCTGAGGAACAAGTTGTTCCTCAGTTTGTTAGTCCAAGACTTGATTGCTCACTAGTGTTTCCCTGATGGTCGTACTTTATTCCTTTTGCTCGCTCATATCATTTAACTTATTATGTTTAGCTCACCATTTGAGCCCATTAGGTTTCTTCTTCAGGTTTTGTTAATGCGTTGCTTCTATTTTGACCTGCAGGTGATCACAGACAACATGTTCTGTGCAGGTTACCTAGACACCAAGATGGATGCCTGCAGCGGAGACAGCGGTGGTCCATTCGTGGTTCATTACAGAGGAACCTGGTTTCTAACGGGCGTCGTCAGCTGGGGCGAGAAATGTGCTGCCCGGGGGAAGTACGGTGTTTACACCCGACTGGGCAACTTCCTGAACTGGATCAGAGACACAATGGACAGAGCAGACCTGAACGTCACCGAGACCTGATGGCAGGCTGACCAATCAGTGGACAGAGTTTACCAGCAGCAGTCTGAGGAGCTTTCTTTCAGTGTTCAGTTTTTATTGGGAGCACAAATCTGAATACTAATTACTTTATTCTTGTGTTTTTGTGAATATGGTTGTGAAGTGTTGTGAATATTGCAGAGTGATGAGGTGTGGGTCCTGTACAGATGTTCAGCAGTCCATCCTGTACAGATGTGCAGCAGACCATTCTGTACAGATGTGCAGCAGACCATCCTGTACAGATGAGAAGAAGAAATGCCACATTTATGTGTAAACATGTTTATTTTAGTTTAAACAAAGAAATATGATGAGACAATACATGTGAGATAATAACACAGTGAAGGAGTGCAGTGATTCTTCATACAGTGAACAGTGCCCCCTGCTGGACAGAGGGACAGGGGGAGTTACTGCTGAGGACTTTAAACTCTTTGGTGCAAACCAGAATACATCATGTGTGGCAGGTCACACTGTAATGATGTGTGATGATTTGTGTGATGATGATGGTGGTTATGTCCATCTCACCACCAAGGGGCAGCACCCAGGTGGCTGTGAATCCATGCCACGTATTTAGCCACCTGGGTGTAGACACCATACACCCTGTGGCTGCCGCACTCCTCTGGCCCACCCCATGAGACCAGGCCGAACACCACCCACCTCTGGCTGACCTCATCCTGCATCACGAACGCCCCCCCGCTGTCGCCCAGGCAGGTGTCTCGGCCACCCTCAAAAAAGCCAGCACAGAACATGTTGTCGGTGATGTTGTAGCTGACGGAGCGCGAGGTGTAGCTCGCTTCACACTCATCCTGGGAGACCACCGGCAGCTTTACATACTGCAGGAGGTCAGAGGTCGTCCCAGGGTCAGAGGTCACAGTGGAGGGGGAGGAGGACGCATTAGGGGTGGAGATTCCCCACCCAGCCACTACACCCAGAGAGTTTGGGAGAGGAGCAGGGGGATCGCCCTGGGTGGGCAAAGGTCATAGGTCAAACAACAGCAAGTTGAACAAAACATGTTTCTATGAGAGGACATTCTGATGTCTTCACTGTCTCATTCATCAGACAATCACTATAACTTCTTCCTGACAGATGGCCTCCTCTAATTTCTCTGTTTACACTGGTTCCACTTCAAAACCAGTTCATAAATTAAATTAACAGTGGATAAACCAGTACAAAACATTTCTAAAACCAGTCAAAATCCGTCTAAAACAGTGTTGTGTTAGCTTTAGCTGTAGCAAACTGTTTAGCCATCCTGTCTGTGTTGAGTAGCGTTACCATTAGCTGTGGCATAGCATTTGCATTAGCTGTGGCATAGTGTTAGCATTACCTGTAGCGGTGTCCTACCTGTTGGTGAGGTGGCGGCAGACAGACCGGGCGGACCAGCTGGTTGAAGTCCGCCCCCTCTGTCAGCCTCAGCAGGGCGATGTCGTTGTTGTAGTTGTCAGGTTGGAAATCTGGATGGAGGAATATCTGGTCCACGGAACGACTGGTGGCCAGACGCTTGTGTCTGGCATCAATGAGGCCGAGGAACACCTGGAGAATGAAGGGACACCGTCAGAACCTGATCAATAACAATCAGCGCGAGAACACCTGCACTGTGCGGACAAAACCAAAACCATGTCCACAACCAGTTAAAAACCACATCATAAACTAGTTTCAAAATCAGTCCTAATCCACATCCAAAACCATTATCAGAACCAGTCCTAACCCACATCCAAAACTATGTCCAACACTCGTGCAAAATCACATGTTCAAAACCAGTTTTACCCCACATCCAAAACCATGTAAAAAAACCATATGCAAAACCAGTCCTAATCCATGTTCAAAACCACATCCAAACCCAGTCCTAATCCACATCCGAAACCATTATCAGAACCGGTCCTAATCCACATCCAAAACAATGGCCAACACCTGGGCAAAACCACATCATAAAACCATGTTCAAAACCATGTCCGCAAACAGTTCAACACCAGTCCAAAAACACTCTTAAACCAGGTCTGAAACCAGTCCTAATCCATATCCAAACCATGTCCAAAACCAGTCTTAATCCACGTTGAAAACCATGTCCAAAACCACATCCAAACCCAGTTCTAATCCACATCCAACACCTTGTCCAACACCCTTGGAAAACCATGTCGAAAACCACATTCAAAACCAGTCCAGAACAACATCCAAAACTTGTACCATATAACGTCCAATCCAGTCCCAAATCAGTCCCATATCATATCCAAAACCAGTCCTAATCCACATCCAGAACCATGTGAAACACCTGTGCAAAACCACCTCATAAAAATCACATTCACAACCAGTCCAGAACCAGAAAGACAAAGCAGTGACTTCCTGCTGTCACCAACAAGCATGAAACAGGCTTCACACATGGTATGGTGGCCTGGCGTGGTGGTGTGTCATTACATGAAAACAGTTTGTCATCAGGAACGTGAAGACGAACAACAGACAGTCATTTGGTTCAGACCTTGACATGTTCAGGGGACACTGGAACAACACTAGGGTCCCTCCTCTGGGACCTCAGGACATGAGCAGCCGTCAGGACCCAGAACTGGGACAGTAGAGCCCCAGAGCCAAACCAGCGGTCCTCAGGGACCCGAGATAGGTCCTCCACACTGAGCAGTACCTGCCAGGGGAACAGACCTGGATCGGCACTATGACCTCCTACAATCCTCTTCACCTGAGCCGGGAGAGGGCGGGATGGACGACCGCAGGCTGGGGACACACAGGAAGACACAGGTATGACACAGACGGGTACAAAGACAGACAGACAGAGACAGACAGGTACAGACAGACACAGACAAGTACAGACAGGCAGCCAAGTACAGAGAGACAGACACAGACACAGACACAGGCAGAGACACAGACAGACACAGACAGACAGACACAGGCAGAGACACAGACAGACAGACAGATACGGACAGACACCAACACACGGGTAC
>OOFC01039698.1:0-10159 GCA_900323345.1 Pseudochromis fuscus
GAACGCGCGGGGCTGCCGCTGGAGATCCCAAACCATCGGTGATTTTGGATTGTAGAGTCTGACTGATCCCCGCGCGTCAACGGGCTTTTTCCTTTCCCTCTTTCCCCACTCCGTCTGCGCCGTTGAATGGACGGCGTTTGACATCTTAACCGAGAGGAATACTACCCATTTAAAGGGGGGAGAGGTGGCGGTGGACGGGGGGGAGGTCTTCAGAGCCAGACAGGTGGATTTATCCGTGTGGTGGTGGTGGTGCCTTTTTGGAGGGAGGTTGGATGGAGGAGAAATTGATGGATTAATCTGACGGAGGAGAGTCGTATGTGATTCCCCACTCCTGCTGAGGGCACCCGAATGGAGTAACAGGCTGCAATGTCATCTCCACCTGGCCGCCTGGAGAGATGTGTCACGGGAATGGGGTGAGCTTAATTAGAATGTTTTTTTTTGTTTGTTTTTTTTTTGGCTTAGTTCAGAACTAACTCTCTCCTCTCAGTGAGTGACGCGGGGAATGAGCAGCAATTCTCGGGGTCCAGTGGTTTAATATCTGCCGCACACTCACTCTCCTTAAAGTGGAACAGAGGCGGGGTGGTGGGGTGGCTGGTGTGTTCCTCTCCGCTCCTTCGTTCGTCCGAGTCCTCGACACACAACCTGCTGCATGCCCTACATAGACGGAGCCCGGTACCGGAGAGAGGAGCGTGAGGGGAATATTCGCAAAGGAGCCACAGGCTGTTTTTACTCTCTCCCTCTCTCCCCCTCTCTGTCTGACACACACACACACACACACACACACACACACACACACTACTAATTTGTCTTCCTCACCGTACACCCCACCACCTTTGAATTTAACTTGTGTTTTCGTCACGCAAGCTTTCCATCCAATAATCCCCAAAAGAGGCAAACACACACGCACGCCCGCACTTCTGCTCCTACTCACACACATAAACATACACACGCGCGCGCGCACACACACACACACACACACACACACACACACACACACACACAATCACACTATAACACACCACGCGCGCGCGCACTTCTGCTCCTACACACACACACACACACACACACACACACAGTGAGCTGGTATTTGATGTCATTCAAACTGTTAAAATGCTAATGAGTCACGAGGAATATAATGACATTGGGTAATAATGTTTATAGCGCATATAAGCGCCAAGCTGTAGGCGCGCGTCCTTTTATAGAAAAGAGTGGAAGTCAACAAGTCTGCGCTGCACCGCGAGAGCTGCGGCGCAATCGGCTATAATATATGGCATCTTCTTGTTTTTCAGATCAAGTTTGAACACTTTTCCTCTGGTTTCACTGACGCTGTGAGAAGGAACCAAAATGCTAGTAAGCGGACAGGTCACGGTGGCTGCCTGCACGGGCACTCGCACCACGGCGGTAAAACTCAACATTCATCACACGGACTCCGAAGAAGAAGGCGCAAAACCTCTGCGACCGCAAACCTGCAGCAGCCACGCTTTGTGACACCGAAGGTAAGGACCGCGGCTGGTAACTGCTGCGATCGGGGGGGCAGCAACACACACGCGTCAGCGTGGTGCACACCGGAGGGCGCACTGCGACGCTAAGCGGCGCTGTTGCATCACATTATCCCCGGCTGCTGATGAGAGGCCGTGTAATGAATTCATATCTCAAATTACAGTTTTCAGGCTTTGAATGCAGTCACGTTGTAGAAACACATTTTCTTCCGTTTTTCCTCCCGCTTCCCGTGCCAAGTCTGACACATGAAGTGTCTTCTCCTCCTCTCAGGGACATAGGAGCCTTCACACACACTCACACGCACGCACACACAGATGTTACATGGGGGGTAACTGTAAGAGTATGGGACTCTGACATGACAGAATATATAGCCCTAAATCCCATAAATCTCCATCATCCTCATTCCTGTTGGCGAATGAATGCCCTCCGTTTTTATGGCTAAATATTGCCTGTGAATGTATGTGCATTTGTCATGATCATTTAGGGCAAATTATCATTCATGCCATACCAGACTCATTGTGGTGTTGTAGAGAACTGAGGAGGGAGACTGATGATGTGCTCAGCAGTAGCCTATTTTCTTGAATAGTGGGATGACACAAAAGGAGATCAACTCTGTAGGGCATAAACGCGATAGAGTGGGGAGCAGTAAATGTCGAGAGCTGTTGCTATCTTCATTAATATAAATATCCTGTGCATAGCTGCAATGAATTCTGGGTGTGATGTCACAACACCTTAAAAACCTCAACAGTATTTTATAGCAGGCCTACTTTTCTGATTCACTTTTGTTTTTTTGCCATCACTCGAGAGAGCCTTTGCTTCTCAGCTGGGCCTTGTGTTTTCATCCCTCACAGTCTGCCATTAACCAACAACTGAAACTAAGCTAAACAGGAAAAAGCATAAATATGAAAAAAGTGATGTGATGCATTCAATATTCTGAGTCCTGTTTTGGCTCTGGCATGACATAGTGTTGAAATGATGTGTCGAGATGCATCTGACTGAGCTGTTCACTGAACCAACTCAATTGTTGGCAAAGCAGGTAGAGCACTTCAGAATTCATTGTCTCCAAGCCGCTCGTCAGTGTCGTCAGCAGTGAGGCTGTCTTGTTCTGTTTGTCTGCAGTTAAATCTATTTAATTTCTCACATTAAATGTGCCGGTGTCTACATGTTATTGTGCTGCCTTTAACAAGATGGCCCTCTTGAGATCTTTCTGATGGCACCTAAGTGGAGCCACTGATATTCTCAGTCATATTAAGTCCTTGTACATTTGCTGGTAACGGAGACCAAAAGCCATCTTTCTCCCCTCTTGTTCTGCTAAATACAAATTTAATGTACAACACTGTTAAATGAGGGCATTCAGAGAGGTTTCTTGCAGAAAATAGGGGCTATAAGAGGTGAACATTCAGACTAGGCTGTGTCATCCTGGGCTTTGTGTTTTGGTTTTTAATATTGTGCAAGACATATTTAGAGCCAGAACCCAAATTTAGCCCTAAATCTACATATGCCTGCAAGTGGGGAAAGGTTCAGAGAGCAATCATGCAGAAATCTCTTCTTTTTCTTTTCATGAAAGATACATAGAGAGTTTTTTACCTCTGTTGAACCGTTACTTTAACTGGAGTGATCCACATGTATTACAATTATTATTGTGCAAGAGCTCAAAGAATAGTTTATCACCAAAATATCTTCACTGTTAAATTGTCTCTTTGATCAAAATACGTAATCACTGAGCCATGAGAATATCGCTCGGGTATTTTCCAGGTTATTTTATGGGACTGGATGTGTTTGTTTTGCATAGTCAGTGAGTTAAAGACATTTGAGTCACAAACACTGGGATAAAACCTACTAAGAATCCTCGCATTCTCTCTCTTTTTTTTCTTTCTTTCCCTTTACGGTGGGTTTTAACATGTAGAGGATTTTAGGTAGGAGTACACACACAAGATTGCAACTTAGAGCTTATGAAGAATAATTATAAAGATGCCTAAAAAAAGAGAAAAGCCAAAGGATCTGTGGGTGGAATATGCACCTTCCTGCCCTGCATTGTAGCTGTATTTGTCCTGAAGGAGGTATTGACACATCCTGCGATAAGAGCTACAGCAAATAATCCCCTTATCTGCAGTGTTTTTGGTTGGAGCTCAATATCCACTGAAGTTGACAAACTGCATGTTTGAAAATACTTTAAGGTTTTGGGGGTTGTGCCGACAACATTAACAGCCGAACCACGTGCAGCCACCAAGCCTCTAGCGTGGCCTTTAGCTGTCATCTGCTGAGTGAGTGCTTTCTCTAAAGTCAATTAAACCTGCTGCTGCAGCCGCTCTGTGTTGCTTCAGATAATCTTGTCCACCACCAAAATTTGGTGACTTGTGACTCTCAGTGGCCACGAATCACCGTTACAAGGATGTAATAACAGATACTTCTTTTTTCCTATCTACAATCAAAGGGCAAATGCTGCTCACGCAAGGCTCCAGAGGATGAAAATCAGTGTTTTCCTTTTCCTTTTCCTAGCAATTACCAGTAAAAAAGACTGAGTGACATATGATAATGAGTCATTTGACCCCCGCTGATCTGCTGTATATTGATGTGTGATAGTGCAGCTTCAGACACAAGTTAATAACCCAAAAGCCTCTTACAAACGTGCACTGTTTAATCATTTAATCAAAACACAGTTGGTGGTCTCATTTAATGAGTTAGTGAGCCATAGTGATATTAAGTAGGGTTTGACTAATACAGGTTTTGAAACTTATCATTTTAGATTCAAATTGACAGACAATGCTGTTTTTCGATGATGCTGCTGCACCATTTCATGTCTTAAACACATTTATTTTAACCCTTATATTTAGGAGAGTTCAATGTTTTCTTTCAAAAATCTTTCAAAAATAATCTTCAGTTCAATAAAAGGTGATGAATCCACAGGAAACGCCTGAATCTAATTCACACTTTGCAAACAATATGTCAAAATATGGTGGTTCTCCATTTTTTACAGATTTTTAAGGAAGGATAACTACTACTACTACTAATAGAACTACTACTACTACTACTGTAGTAATATATATCGTTACAGTGTGCAGAGAGGACGCAGCATTAGAGTGCGAGTGGTTTGACCTGCATATATGACGGCATGGTTGTAGCTAGTGCGTACCTCCACCAGTGAATTTTTAATGGTTTTAAAGTGTCTCCATCTGCTTCAAATTTCAGATAACTCTTATCCAGTTCGAGCTTAGTTTAAAAAAAAACAAACAAACTGAAACTTTATGGCGAGGATTTAAGTAATCGGATTGGAATAAATCTGAAAATTGTGGTTTTCAAACCCGATTAATGATATTCTCATTGCTCGGGCTAGGATTTGGATTTGGGAATAAAAACCTACCTTTAATCAATTTCGAAACTTGTATCTGTATTTCCCATGACTCAAAGGCAGATAGTTATGATGCTGAAAATCAGGATAATCTTCATCCTACTTGGGAGGTGGTTTCAGGGTGGATTTAGAAACATGACAAGCATAATGGAGCTGTAACCAAGAAATCGCCATCTATACATCTTCAGTGTGAATTAGCATTTCATGTTTCTATTTTAATCAGCAAATCTGTCAAAACTGTTTCATCCCAAATGACTCGGGTGCAGACGGAGGAACCAGCTGGATGGTCCATGAAATGGCCTTTCTAATACTTCATTTTTTATATCTCGTAACAAGGTGATTATTCCAAATTATTTTTTCGCTCATTAACCTGTTGCAGAACAGCTTTGTTTGGATTGCCATTTAATGGCACCACTAGCAACAGCATCTATAGGTCTCATGAGTTTATGATTGACCAAACTCCAACAGCCATATTTTTACATTAAAAAGTAAAATCAATCTAATTTTGGAAAAGATCCAATAGAAATATCCATCAAAAGGTAAAATAATCTAATTATAGTGTTGCTCAGTTATTTCCCTTTGTTTGGAACCAATCTGCAGTGAATCTGGATTGCAGTTGTTTCAGTCTCAGAAACAATATTATTAAAGCCGCATTAATTTAAAAATTTGGCCACTTGACAGTAGCATAAAGCGCATTAACGCAACACTGAAAAACTATCAGCTCACAATTTTATGGTGAGCATGTTAGCATACAATTGCTTATTAACAAATCCAACAGACATGAAGCAGCATGAGCATTCATTTTGAAATGTGTCACTAGCTAATGAGGTAAGTCCAGTCATTCCCCTCTTTTTAATGAGTGTGCAGGACTACAGCAACTCCCTAGTGAAATATGTGGGACTAGTTAGAGCTGTGAGGCAGATAGAAGACACTGGGTTTATCAGAGCTCCTCCACTGCAAGCAGCTGCCTATTGTTGGATATGAGGTTGATGAAAGTGGAGAGACTGAACCAAAACAGTAAATTTGCCGGACGAAAAACCCAAACTGTCCCTGAAGCAGTTGACATAAAGCTGAGAGGAACCGCAGAGCTGTGGGGAAATTGTCATACAAGCCTTTGCCATAAGACATTGTCATGTGATCCATTATTAATGTCAAAATATTGATTAGAGCTGCCTTAAATACAGTATGCTTCTTTCATCAGAAAATAATGCAACCTCAACACTGACAGTCCGTGGTCATCGTTAAAAAAAGATGCACAGGGATATGCTCTCCTTTGATGTCAGTACTCATCTTTCAGTTGAAAGCTTAAGGCTTTCAAGATGGTGGATGTTTCATTTTGGATTGTAACCCCCCATTGTGTCTATTTGAATACTGCGCTTTTGAATTAGCTCGATTAGTATTAAGCACAACATGTGGCTTTGAGACTGAGAACATTTCCAGCTTCCTAGGAGGCTTAGTTGTTACCTTAAATGATGCCTTTTACACTTTGTCAGTCTGAGGGTTTTTCCAGGCTCAAAAAGAGGCTTAGGAGGTGTCTAAGTGTGGCCGGTCTGGCCCTGTCATTTTGGCCAACTTAACACCCAAAACCCATATTCCAATTTTATGCTTTTACAGACACCAGATTTTGGTTCAGACTGAGGCTGTCCTAGTTAAGACACTCTTTAGCTTTTTAAATCCAATTTGATTCAGTTTTCCAGGACTACGAGGAGCAGATGAGTCTCATAAATGTATCAGTGTTATTTCATCACTTTATTTGTCTGGAATCGTTGTGAGTGACTCAAGTCCCACCGACTCCACAAACTGTGGTTGCGGCTCCTAAAATTTCATGTATTACATATGTTGTGGCACAGTTAGCTTAGTGTGTGACAGATGATTAATACATTTTTACAATGAATCAGACATGATTATACCAGAGGAGATAACACATGCTCAGTAGGGCTTTCTTTCAACAATGGTATATGGAGCTGCACAATCATTTTTTTACTGTAGCACCATTGTTCTTTTGGCAAAAGATGGTGTAAAAAGAATAGTAAATGTAATTCTCTTGATAACCCAGCAGCTACATTATGAAAGGAAAGGCTGGCACTGTGTGCACAGTACTAACTGTGCCAATGATGTTAAGTCCATAAGGAATTTCATCAGTCAGCTTTAGCACAAGTAACATGGCTTTATTTTCCAGATGTTATGTTTTTCTCAAATTCACACTGAATGAAATTACAGCTTAAAAAACACAATTGAGGGGTTTCTCCTACAACTGTTTTTAGTCTATGGTCAAAAACTTGTGAAATTATATAAGAATTACAACCTAAAAGACTTGCTGTCATTGGAAACGTGTAATTTTGTCCACCTGACATTTTAGTGAAGTAACTTGTTGAAATGAAAATTGTTCTGTGCATCAGATAAACTTCTGTTTCCTAAATGTTCATACAGCCAGGGAGTTTGTATGGCTCAGCTGACAACCATATGCTCTGCTAACTTAATTACCCAACAAAAAACACAGTTACAATTTGGGACTCACATTTATTGTTTGATGACATTCAGAGAAGGGTTTTGTTTGTTTGTTTGTTTGGTTTCTTGTAGTTTTCTTTGTTTTAATTGAGATTTTTCCATGATGCTTTGCATTCAATCTTAAACCCACCAATTGCTGTGTTCACACAGTTTCAAAAAGATTTTGTAACTGTTTGTCATTTAAAAACAAAAAAACAAAACTGAACTGTACCAGTCATAAAGGGCAGATTTTTTTATTACAGAAACGTAGAGGTGCAATTTGAATGATTGCATAGGCCGAAAATTTTGAATAAAGGATGCTCGGTGTAATTTTGTCCCGTGAAACCCGACAAGTTGGATATTGCATTCAGAGATAGTGGCCTTTTCTCTGCTATGAGCGTTTCCTACTGGTTGCATATGCTGTAAAATGTCTCGGGGAGGCTACCTCATGCTTTTGCATTTTTGGATCCACAGAGCATGTGCACCACAGTCCTGCTACATTCGAGTCATCTGAGGGCACACTGGAGTCCCACTGGCTGACCCAACGGACCATCAGGACAGAATAATCCAAACATGTTTTAAATGCTTTTAGAAAACTTGAAAAAACGCTGAGAGAGCCCACACCTTCACTAAGGCATAATCCAGCTGTACTGATGCTGTAGACAGAACGCTCTCGCCCTCTTGTGGTGAAATATTTACTCATTGTAACACATAGTTTTTTTTTAAACATTTGTTCCTTGGGTAATACCATAAAAAAATCACTGATGTTGGCTGAGTAGTTTTTCTGTCATGTTGCTACCAGAGTAACTCACAGTCAGTTTGTAGTGTTTACAGATTATTGTCTGAGAAATATAAAAACTTCTACTACTGAGAGTAACCAGGTATTACACAGTCTGTTTCAAATGTCTAAATGTGATAATTTCTCAATTCTATGATCATGCAAGTAGGAAATTATGCATGATTAGCTAACTGGAGCATACAGATTTGTAAACCAACATGGGATGTAGCACATCAAGGGAAGTGATGTTAATGTGTGAGCTCCACTTCCTTTATGCTGAGTCTGGTGGCCTCGGATGAAGTCAGACATTCAGGAGATCTATCAACTTCTAGGAACAATATTATTTTTTATGAAGCATAACTGTACAGATTTCATTTACACCTGGCTGTGATCCAGTCATCATGTTAGTGAAGCCACTAACAGCAAAGGGGTCTTGCTAATCTCTTTTGTAAGTGCTACACACTGTCAGCCTTCATAATAATGCTGATATGTGTTTTCCTGAGGACGAGGTGTCAGTGTATGTGACTGTGGTCGTAGACACTGTGGTCAGCGAGCTTTCTCAGGGTTTCAGCTTTACACCTGTGGATCTTTTATGTCAGTGTGGTCGCCTGCGGTCAGCCTGTCAGTCACAGTGACTGTCACAACACCGACAAGAGACTGACGTTACTGCCTGATGCAAATAGAGGTTTATGGTAAAAGGTTTCCAAAGGGCTAAATGCAAGTAAACACTTTACATATGCATGGACACCCAAAGGCTTTCTTATAGTTAGATGCACTGATGTTGGCATGTTCATGAAAAACATGTTTAAATGTTAAATTTCCCATTTTCGTGCCAAGACTTGTTGAAAAGTTTCAACTTGTTTCTTCTAAGAAAAGAAAATTAAGCTCTTTCATCCACTATTGATTTGGTTAGAGTTGTCCATTCTTTTATCTCCTCTGACTGCTGAAACTTGGAGTCTTTGCCTCAGTTAAAGGTCTCTCTTGTTTCCAATTTGTACAAACATAGCACCTAGGAGACTTCCTGGAGCACTGACTCTACTTTTATTGATTCTGCTGTTGAGTTTTTTTGTGTTACTTAACCCATTTGTGATGTGCAGTGTTGCTGTGAAAGTGCAACATAAGAATAATTATTACTTTAATTATATAAGCATGGAACAATCAATAAATCTGTAAGGTAGTAACTGCATTTTTATGAAGCCCGGGCCTTGATTTAAATGGTGTATTGTGCTGGATTAAGTAGATTTTTACACTCACACCCAAGTGCACCGCTTTTTACCTTGGAGATACACACACTGATTGTATAAACAGATAAACACAAAAACTGTCTCCAGTATGTGCAGCTTGTTTCCAAACCTAAAACACAACTGTATCGAAATATAACACATTTTATGGAGGCTTACAACCCTAAAACACCCAATTACACTTTGCAATTAGTTCTGTCTTTCTGATTGGTGTATCAAAAACAAATGGACAACAGATCAATGGCGATGTACCGTATTTTCCGCACTATAAGGTGCTTCAGATTATAATGTGCACCTTCAATGAATGGCCTATTTTAAAACTGTTTTCATATATAAGGCGCGCCGCATTATAAGGCGCATAGAATAGAAACTACTGTAGTGTCTGGGGTTGTGTTATCATCCATCTAGATGAAGCTGCACTAAAGTGAATGTCAACAAAACAGATAATTCAATCAGTCAAACTTTATTAATAGAAAACAAACCAACGTTCTGACAACTCCGTTCACTCCAAAACAAGCTAGTACATTCACAATACGGTACCGTACGTACCGGTAGCTCTTACCGGTATTTGCGCCGCCTTCGTTGAAAACAATGTATTTCCAACTCCATTTGTCACAGTTCAAAGCTACATGAACAGCTGTTTTATTTTTTTCTCTGAGGTAACGTCAGTGACGTAGTATTATCTTTTACCAACAGCAAGGTACAACAGGTAGAACAACTTTTTATCACGTAGTTAGTGCATCACAAACGTGGAGGGAACTTTTCACTGATTCAGTAAACACGTAAAAGAAACAGTCTGATACC
>OOFC01039701.1:0-32840 GCA_900323345.1 Pseudochromis fuscus
TCACAGGGAGAGAGAGGTAGGACCGGTGGACAGAGACCAGTTAAAGCACCAGTGACACATAGAAAACACACTGGGACCAGTTCAGTAGATTAATCATTTATTGTTAGTATAAAGCAGGACTTTACTGTTTCATCCACAGCAGCAAAGAAAGATTCTTCTTCATTTTAAAAATCTGAAAACAGATCAACTCAAAGGCTTCAAATAAATTCACATCATTCAGCTGAATCTGGACACTTCCAAATTATATTATTCTTAAATACACTTTACTGATAAATAGTCCTGCTAATTGATTCATCTACTGTTTACTAAGCTCTTCATGTTTTCTAAATGAAATTTAAAGTCTATAGAAACTACTCTACTGTTCAACTTTATACACACTATAAAAATAATCTGATCGACTTACAGGACATGTGTAAAATACAAGTGAACACATGCAGCAGCTAAAACCACTCAGACCATCAGTGTGTGTGACAGTGGGAGGAGCCCAGTGTTCCCATCAGGTCTGAAACGTGAGGTTTTATAGGGTGTGTCTAAACTGTTGAACCACAGTGCATCAGTCTGGAGTTACACAGGAAGTCTCCCTCCACTGTAAACACCTGCTCTAATTTCATTAACTGAGAAAACAAACAGGCAAATCAGATCTCAGAAGATAAATGTGAGACACATTATTAATGTTGTTTGAAGATGAAAACCATCACTGAGTTTAGAGGAGCTTCCTGCTGCAGTGGATGACTTCCTGTGTAAATGTTGATGACTGTCACTGACCTCCTGTTTCCTTCAGGTCTGAACGGAGAGAAAGGAGAGCGAGGACCTCCAGGTACAGGACAGAAAGGACCGAGGGGACCAGCAGGTGCGTCTCAAACTAACACAAAGATCACACGTCATAGTAAATATTAGATATCACACAGCTGCATGTGTTTCATAGGAAACTTACTGAACTACATTCATTTCAAATGTTAAACAGCAGGTGAAGTGCAGCATCAGCATCACGTCAGCTTCATGAGGTTTTACTGTCCAGTCACCTGATTATTATTGTAACTATTTCATTCACTGGTTGTCAGTAAAAAAATTATCTGAACAGTTCATTCAACAAAGACCATGTTTACAATGTAACCAATCCAACACTAATCTACTGTATCCATAGCAACAGTATATTTCCAGCTTCTCCTGAAGTTTGGATCTGGTACAAACACAAACACCCGTTTGTTTCTCTTTGTGTCAGAAATAAATAGTTTGATAGTTTCTTCATTGAATGATCTTCTACATATTAAAGTTTTCACCACAGTCGTTCATTATTTACCTAATTATTATGTTAAAGATGTATTGAAATAAAGTTGATTACCTGGTGAGACGTCTCCTCCCTGAACCATCAGCTCCTGGAAAACAGTGAATTTTATTAATAAATATCAACAAAACTTTCAGTGACTATTGAAACCATGATGACTTTCATAATTATTAAATGTGTCTTTAGTTTTTAAATGTTTATGCTAATTAATAATAAAGTTGCTCCTTCCTTCAGAAATCTGTCTTTTATTCAGCTCTGCTGCTGCTGCCTCCATATTGTTTACATGCAGCTGAACACTACTGCACATGTGCAGCTCTGAGCAGCAACAGGAAGAAGAAACAGGTTTGGTGACAACAGTTAACCATCAGATTCACTGGAGACTATTTTCAATATTGATTTTTTTTTGTGGACCAATGGTTGCAGCTGGACTTTGGGAGGAGTTCCTCTGCAGGTTGTGGTTTCAACAGGTGAAGTTTCAGGACATCACCTCCCACCAGAAACTCTGACACAGACCTCAGAGTCCTGTTGGATCAGGAGGACGAGGCGGTCCCTCAGTCAGGACTGTTTCCAAAGCAGCTTTATCGCAGTCTAGACAGAAAGTGGAGGAGGGAAAAAGGATCAGGAGTCCTGCTTCTTTTTCCCCTCGCGGCTCAGTTTTTATTCCTGTTTCCAAACACTGAGCCGGAGACTGTCGCAGCAGCTCAACAGCTTTTAGGAAATTTATGATGTTTCCAGCTGGAGCTGAACGCTGCGATGACACCGAGCCGTGATCATCTGCTCGGCTCAAAGATCACAAAACACTGACGGGAGGTTTCACTTCGACAATAAAATCACTTCTGGATCAGGAAACAACAAAATACAGAAACACAAACCACAGGGAGGACGACAAAGAGTTTAACAATCTACATCTGCAGCATTTCAACAAATTAATCTTTATATTGACCAGATTTATCAGAACTTTACTCACAGGGAAAACTGCTGATCTGTTTCCTAAACCTCAAAGACGACAAATGTTCTGATCTGTCCAACCAACCAACCGTCAGACATGTTCAGTTCACTTATGACACTGTGACTACAAAATATATAATATCCAATTAATTCTATCAATCAGCTTCTCTGACATAAAAGATACATGGACACTTTATTGATCTCTTGGGAGATCCCTCAGGAAAACCAGCAGCACCACAAGGAGTAAAAAGTACAGATTAAGTTCAAGGTTCAGTAGAAAATTTCAACATATTAATTAAAGTATTGCACACAGATAACAATACATGAAACGTGATAGAAATGATTATTTTTGTCCATTAATTCTCCTAAATCCACAGCAGAGGTGCAACGATGAGTCAACATCACTGTTAAAAACCCAGAATATAAACAGTCGCCAACGAGTTTATCACACGTTTTCCAACAGAGTGAGACGTCTCCCTCCTTCCTGTCTCTGCTCGGAGCTGCACATGTGCAGTAGAGTCAACAACATGGCAGCTGATGCACATTTCCTTTGTGTATCAGTATCAGGAGATGAACAGCTGTATTTGTGAATGAAGGATCATCTTTCTTGTCTTAATTATTAATGAACAGTTCAACAACCTCAGGCTGAGTTTAAAAGCTGAATAAGAGACATTTCAGAATCAATTGATTCATTGTCCAATTAGTCGTCTAATTGAAATAGTCATGACAGGCAGCCCTGAGATGGTTTATTAACGACTGCCCCGCCCCCTCAGGTCCACAAGGAGAGAGCAGGACAGGACCTCCAGGTGTCCCCGGCTCTGCTGGACCCCGTGGTCCACCTGGACGTCCAGGCTACGCTGGAATCCGTGGTCCTCCTGGACCTGCTGGATACTGCGACTCCTCTCTGTGCGTGGGGATCCCGTACAACGGGCAGGGATACGTAGGTACGTACAGACGGCTGAACCACATTTAGCTGCTACACACACACACACGTATGTTTGAAGGAACACGGCAACACGTTGGGAGATGCTCTCTGGCTGTGTCCTGCTGGGTCAGAGGAGCAGAGTTGGTCCAGGAAGTGGTCACATGAACAAAGACTGGAAGCTGCAGCTTCAGTGTTTTCTGCACTGAAACCTCCCATCACTTCATTTTTGTAATGTTTTCTGTTGCTAGGTTACAAACCCTCCTAGTGCTGAAGTTAATCCCAGGTCTCTGTGGTTCACTGGGTTAGGGTAGGAAGTCCCGCCTCTTTCTTGAGTCTGATTGTCTGTGACACACTGATGACACAGAGCGTTTTACCTCCTTCCAGTCTTTGTGCTAAGCTAGGCTAACACATCCTGGTCACACTCAGCTTCTCCTCTGATTGGTTCACACAGTTAAAGGTGCATTTCCCAACATGTCGGCGTCCTCCGGTCACGAGGATGAATTGATGCATGCCTACACTAAATAGTGACTAATGGTTATCTGAGAAGTTGTGTATCGCTGCCTCCTGCTCTGACTGACACCTCCATCTTTGGCCTGTTCCAGGTTCACAGTAAACTCTTTATCCCGCCTGTGCTGCTTTCACTGACAAAACAACGACAAAACAAAAAGTCCTGTAACTGAAACACATGCTCACGCTCTCCAGCTGTTTAAAGGAAACCGCCAAAGGAAACAATTAACAAACAACACAACAACAAAGAGGGAACCAGTACTAACAACGACTCACAGCAGCTGATGGCAGCGACCTGTTGTAGTGGCCTGTTTGCATCTTGAAGACCAAACAAAGTGGAGGAGCATGCACCAAAACAACAACAACAACAACAAACAGCCCAAACAAATACTAACAAAGGTGGATCAGCAACAACCTGTTAACAGCATTTCTCTCCTTGTAAATAAACTAATGTGTGCCTGTAAATGAATCCAGTCCTCTACACTCAGCCTTTAACACCCGTAGTACACAAGCTTGTGCCTTGCAAACAACAACAACAACAAAACAACAACCTGCTGCTTGCAGAAAGAAAACGCCTCTTTTTGTTATTTTCCTGCGAGTGTCTGTAGCTGATTGAAGTGCTCAGCCTCTGACTCACCTCTGCTCACCTGGAGGTCCAGGTTCATCACTTCATCTACAAAACATCTGCTTATTGGTTTGACTTTTCTCCCCAAACTCCCTGAACTGGAACTAACCAGCGCCTCCTGCTGCTGGGAGGAGAACTGTGGACACATGTTGTGATCTGTGAATGGATGAATGTGATGATGTCACCTGACTGTAAACACACTAACACCTGAACATCAACACACTGAGATGATCAGCAGGGGCGTCTGAGGGGGGGGGACTTGGGTGACATCATCTAGTAAATCTGGCAGCTGATTGGTTGTTTAGCTCTGGTCTCTTAGCCAATGACTGTCTAACATAAACTTAAGTATTCTGCAAATTTAAGATTAGTTTGAGAAAATGTCGCCACTACGTCTTTTCAGTTTGTCTGTGTCGTCCTGAGAAAAGTGGGACCAACAAGGAAAGTTTGATGAATTTAAAACAACAGAAAAAAGATCAGCTCATCCCTTTAGATCCAAACCAGAAACAATGAACTGTTGTGACCTTTCTGAAAACATCACTGAAAAACTGCATCAAAGCTAAAGACACGGTAGTTAAGCTAGGCTAGTTAGCTTTTAGCCAAACTAGTTTATCTTGTGTTACTTTTTTTCTCCCATCACTTCCCATATTTGAAGAAATTTTACAAATTTTCAAACAGACATGAGCCGCCCCCTCAGACACACGTGGCCCCGCCCCCTCAGAAACACGTGGCCACGCCCCCTGCTGTTTACTAACCCCCGCTGTGGGACAGACCTCAGCTAACACCACATCATCTTGTGCATGCCGAGAAACAAACCTCTGTTCAAACGGCCCAAACGCTATCTCCAAGCAGGCCGAGTAGTCCCGGTCCCCGAAGAGGACGGCGTGTCTCGAAACCAGCGTCCGGCCAGATCACTATCAAGAAAGACGTCCGACAGGCTAATGTCATAAGACAGGTCGCGATTTCTGTTTGTTTTGTATTTGTTTTTTCCTTGTTCAACCTGTGTTGTTGTTGGAATCATACAGTTAAAAAAATGGGGTTTGACACCTCAAATTTATTGGAAAATACCTTTAAGTGCCTTTAAAATGTGTGTGAATATTCCTTTATGTGGCAGGTGAAGGGTCTGGACAGGAGGAGGGAGGGAGTTTGGGGACGAATGTTGGAAAAATATTTGAAAAATAGAAGAAAAAAAAAGCGAAGCCTCCATGAAAACCTGTGAGCTTTTCTTTTTCCACTTGTGTTTTGCTTGTAACATATTTGCATGGAGTTTGTTGAACCGTGCACTCGTCACAAAGCGAGCGACGGCAGAAAGAAAACGTTCACAGCGTCGGGACATCACACGAGAAATGCTCTTTTTTTATGTGTTGAATATAATCAGTTCAGCGTCGTCTGAGGAGGTTCAGCTCCAGTTAAACACCGCTTTCATTTTGTATCTCTAGACTTAATATTTATCAGTTTTCCTTTATTCCGTCACAGCTAATTTTACCAAAGGTGGAATTGCATGTCTGTGGTGTATATTTAGTACATGTTTTGTTTTTTTTTTTGTTACATTTCATTTTTGTTTTAACCAGAATATAGTTGTTGTCATTCTTGTCATTTTCTCAGTATCGAATGCAGTCGAACCTGTGAGCAACACCTGCTGCTTCCTGTTTTACTGCAGATTGTGAATTCCACAGCCTTATTTTCTTATTTATTTCTGAAAACAGAAGAGGCATTTTTCAATAAAACTACTGAAAATCTACACGTCTCTGCCACTTTGTTTTTCTGTCAAATGTCTCTGATCAACTTGTAAAACCAGGAGCAACAACTCTTCAGGTTTTCACTGTTTCTCCTCCGTCTTTTACATGGTCTATGATTTTCAGGAGTTAACTGGGTCGACTGAGGAGGCATGTTGGTCACCCAGAGAAACACACCAACCACAAAGAAATCTGGACCAACTCCAAGAGCACGTGGGTAACCAAGGGAATGACAATCTGGCAGACGGTCACTAGTAGGGTCGACTAGAGGTTTACATGGACTAACTAGCAAGGCACTCAGACCGGACTTCAGGGTCTAACTCAAGCTGCATGCAGACTACAATCACCACTCAGACAGTAGTTGGGGCAGTTAAGGGGGCGGTCACTATCCAGACAGGAAGTAGGATTGACCACAGACTCTGTCTGACTGGGGGTTCACTTGGGGACTCACACAAAGGGGACACTGACTGAGCTTGGGGTCCTTAGTTTGACTTTGACCCACCTGGACAGACGAGGACAGTCAGGCTGAATTCTGCTTGTGTCCAGTACTTTGGCCTGACTATGTCTTTATAAAGAGCTCTACAAATAAAGGTGAATTGAACTGGGCAGATCCAGGCCAACCAGAGGTCCTGGGACTGAGTAGAAGACCAGATCAAAGGGCATTTTGGTCACTAAGAGGGGCACCAGGACTGACCAGAGTCTTGTAGCAACAAGGAAGGTACTTGGGGACCAGTAGGTTGACTTGAGGACCACCTGGACTTACTAGAGAGATATTTAAGTCAATTGGATCCATACTAGTGCAGACTAGATGGGTAAGGCTAAGTGGATCTGGGCAAAGAGAGGGGAATTTAAGGGCTTTTAGGGTGACTTGAAGACCACCTGGAATAACCAGAGGGATATTTAAGCCAATTAGACCCATTAGAAAAGTATCTGGGCAAACAGGGGTGTACTTGAGGTCACTTGGACTGGTTACATGGGAACCTGTGCAGTTCCAGGACTCTCCATTTAAGTAAAATGAAACTTGAAGAGTTTTTTAAAGTGGGGTCAGGTCTCAGAGCAGGATTATCAGCTGCACCCAGAGCTCCTCTGCACATTTTCACTGTTTTACTTGTCGGAGGGAAAGACCTCGGTCCTGGACTGGAAACTTGGACCAGCAGGAATAAACAGGACACTCAGGAAAGTGTCCTGAAGTGGTGTCTCTTTGAACGCTCTCTTCTCTTCTGTTGTTTTTTTACGACCTTGAAGCTGTGAGCTGCTGAGAATCATTCAGACTTCACTGGCCTGATTTGCTCACTGCTATTTTCTCCTCGTCTCAGATATTTTCCTCCTGAATCACGGCCACAAACATAAAGTCTAACAGCTGAGCACACGACTGAGACGTACTAATCATCTTTAAGCGGTAAACATCAGACCTCCGCCATGGAAACACCTCATCACCCACGGTCGGCAGCTCAGATGAGTTCATCTCTACTTGACTGTGACTCATCTGGAGCTACCAGTTGCAGCACATTGATCCCAGTTCAGATTATCAGTGAGGAAAAATGAAAAATAGCCGCTGGCCTCAACATCACATCTGCTCTCCATTTTTTAAAATCCAGCGTTGCTCTGCTGGCTCCACAACAAGAAGTCATCCCCTCAGGTGGAAACATGGCAGAACTGCTGCTGACTGACACTTTATCAATAAAAAGATTCAGTTGAAGTATTCGGATCCAGGGTTTTGTTTTTCCAGACAGATGTGACAGATATTCAGCTTCACAACAGTCGTGTAAATACAATCAATTCTTTCCTCAGATTAAACAAGACTAAGGACTAACTTCACAGATGGAATAATTCATGAAGTAACAGAATAATCATTACTATTGAACTACTATTGATCAGGAATCAGAAAGCCGTGGTGAGGTATCACTCGTAAGGTGAATCTTACAGAACCTACAGAACATGTCGTCCATGCTGTTTAACCACAAAGCTCATGTGGTCCAACTGAACCGGCTGAGGACGGAGGGTGGAGCTTATCGCTGTCTTTGATGTCCCTCCTGACGGACCTCGCAGTGGACGGACGTACGACCTTTGATGGCGGATGAATTCAAAAACATTTCTGAACATGACGCCATTTTTTTCTAACGGCGGACGACTGAAGTGCATCAGGAATAAATGTCAAAGTGGAGACACATTCAAGTGGAAACCTAATTAAAGACACTTCAGGGACCAGAGGAGGACAGAGACAAGACTCAGGATCCTTCAAATACCAACTCATGAGCAGGTACGACTCCACCCCCTGAGCTAACACAGCAGGTCAGTCACGTTCAGGGTGTGTTATGATTTTATAAACCACAAATACTTTGATAATGCAACTAGTGTGAGGACACACATTACCCTGAGCTAACATCAGTCCAGCTACTCAGCAACATTTCTGATCTTAGAAGCGTCTGGATGCAGCAACATTTAATATTTTGCTAATAAAAAATAATCATGTCAGCTGTTTTCATCTGAACAGTGTTTGTTGGCAGGTCAGAGCTGAAGTTCATTTATAGTGAACTGGATTTAATCTGTGGCATCAGTTGTTCCCAAACAAAGACTTGAACCTTGATTGATTTTATGCTCTTGTCAGAAGAAGGAAAACGCTTCAAAAACCTACATTTTTACATGAAGACGTCACTGGACCCAGCTGATCAGCTGATCAGCTGATCAGGAGACTCCCTCTGAGCTGCTGGGTTAGATGACCTCCTGTTTCTTTATCATCCTCCTGTTTCATGTCACATATGATTCACTTTCCAACATAAACAAACTCCAGTTGTTCTGCACAGAAGATCAAATCATCCAGAACTTATGAGGTGAAAATTTTACACGATGGGTCCTGATGGTTTAACGACACCTCGCTGACGGGGAGCTGAAGCTGAGGTTGGAGCTGTGTTTACACATCGCTGTTAAGTGCAATAAAAACCTCCTCCTCCTCCTCCTCCTCCTCCTCCTCTTCGTCAGGCTCGTAGCAGAACTATAAACTCCGAGAGGTTTCTGGACGGCCACAGATGACCTCATGGAAAGAGTCTGGCAGCAGCTCGCTGGGTTCGAGGTGTCCACCAGCTGCCACCGTTCACAAACTACACTCGGACTGATCTGAGGCTGAAACAGTCAGGACAACAGGACTCAGGCTGCAGGTCAGTCTGAGGACTTCCTGGAGCTTCATCTACTGACATCACTCATTGTAGAAATGACCAGACACCTTCAGACCATAAACTGTTGGGTTAGTAAAAAATGATTTGACAGAAACTCTTCCTACATGTATTGGTGTAAAATTACATCATTCACTCTCCCATTGTGCACAGTAAAATACAACTTTTCATACACATCAACTACTCCATTAAACTCTGATCTCAGTGCTAAAGGCAACAAAGTCAACTGACTCATCCACTCCTCATCCTGCTGAAACTGGAGGAGGAAAACATGAAGCTCAGATTAATGTGGAGGCTCCTGATTTGGAGCCACCACAGAAGATACATTAGTGACAAGTGAAAACAAGTCCACAGAGCATCACGACATCTCTGCTGCTGAACTGAAGCAGAGAGAAAACCTGACAGATGAAAACGACCTCGATGTGGATGGTTTGGAGAAGTCCTTTACATTTGGGAGCATGCAGCACTGATTAAACTGTTTTGTGACAAAGTGACGAGAACTTTGCGGCTGAAGACCCAGATATTTATATGTGGAGATGGTGGAGACCAAACCAGAGCTCAAAGGTGAGTCAGACATTAGCTGTGGGGTTTTATTGTTGGTCCCCAGACACTCAGCGTCTCTTTTAGTTGCAGTGACTAAACAGTGAATCACAGAGTCAGGCCGAGGTGGCACTGCAGGCTGTGATGTGTCAGTGGACGCTAACATCAACACAGACACGTGAGTCGCCTCAATAAAACACTTCACAGGGAAACTGATGCTCTGCAGTCACAGCTGATTCATCGTGAGGCTGAAACATTATGAAGGTCTCCAGCCTGCTCCTCCACCTCCACCTGTTTCAGGACCTTAAAATGTCTCCAGTTTAAACACAAACTGGAGAAGAAAGCAGCAACAAGACTGCAGATCTCCTGTTGCATCAAGTTTCTACAACAGTTTCTACAGTCTGATGTTTAATCATCTGTAATCATCACTATACAATGACTTTTAGTCATATTTGGAACCGTACTATGATGTTGATCATATCTTAAATGATTTACCTTCACAACTTCACTTTTTCTCCAACATACTTTTTTTTTATACATACTAAACAATGACATGCTCTACTCCTGACTTTTGTTTCAAAGTACACTCTGATATTTTTTTCTACATACCATACAATAACTTTTTTTGGACAGAGTTATGTCATTGTGAATAAAAAAAAAATCAGTGTCGTGCATCACATCATCAGATAGTTTTTACATTTTGCCCAATGTTTGATAAAAGATTTGACATTATGAGAAACATGCTGCAGGATGGTATCAAAAAGTCTCAGTGTAGTCGATGGTTTAATGACACAAAGCAGCAGTTGGACAGAGACTGAACATGATCAGCTGAGCCCATCTCACACTGCAGGTTGTGTGAAGCCTCAGATCTCTGTGTGTGTGTGTGTGTGTGTGTGTGTGTGTGTGTGTGTGTGTGTGTGAGGAAGCTGCTGACTGGTCACCGTCACTGGAATATGATGAAAAGTCAAACAGAAGGAGACTGATCCATAAACTCAGCCATCATCACCATGTCACTGTTTCCATGGAAATGTCTGCATACACCACAGATACAGCGTGACCTCAGTCTGGCTGCAGTGCCTATGAGCAAGGCACCTTGCAGCTCTCTGTAACACTAACGTGTAAACAACAGACAGCAGGTTGTCTAGAAGCAGCTCGACACACTAACAGCTCATCACCAGGTCTCTGAATAAAAACTGCAGAAAACATTTTGGCCTCTTGCAGAAACTTTCTGTAACATTTTAATTTTCTGGTAACAGACAAAATACAATAAATCTAATCCACATACATCAGATGTTCTTCACCGTCCAGATTCGCCTCTAATCCAGAGACAGTTTAGAGAAATGGACGAAGCAACTGGGATTAAAAAATAAGGCCGATGCAGAAGTGCAAAAAAAACTGCAATACCACTGATGGCCACTAGAGGCTGCCTCCAAAAAAACTCTGTCTCCAATTCAATCCTGAAATATTCATCAATACATTTCTCCACAAGTCATTCTGATGTCATCAGATAAAGTCAAGTCTTCTTCTCAGAGATCTGGGGGGAGGAGTTAGGGGCGGGGCTAGTCTGATTGACAGCTCTGGTCTCCAGTGAGAGCAGCACTGGACTCCAGTCTCATCCACATTGGACAGTGTCCTCAGGTTCAAAGGTCAGACCCGCCTCCTCGCTCCTCCCCTCATATCCAAATATGGTCACTTCCTGCTCCAAACAACCAACATGGCCACGTTCAGATACCAAACTCCTGACTTCCCTCCACAAACCAACAGGTGACGTCACAGTGATTAACGTCCATTTGTGATATACAGTGAGGCTCATTTAGACCAAATGTTACTTTGTTTTTAATTAACAATTGTTCATATTGATATAACTTTGTGTCAAAGCCTCAGGAAGGAGATGGACAGAAGACACAATGTCCACAAATCAGTGGGTGACGTCACATTAGCTACAGTCTACCTGCTGTTATCCCACATGACCATGAACTGGAGGTACCAGCCTGGATGGAGGAGATGCCACTGAAACAAAGCTGCAAGAAGATCAACCACAGAGAAGTCGAGGTTCTGTTTAATCTGACCCTTCAAACAAGCTGTTGGATGATGTCATCATCTCAGTTCGGCTTCACTCTTGGGAAACTGTCACTGATATAAATACACATATACACACATACAAGTGTGAGTGTGTGGCTCCATCACATCAGCTGTGACATCACGGTGCTGTGACATCACGGTGCTGTGACCTGCTGCCTGTTAGATCTCACACCACCCACTGACAGACTCACAGTGTGAACAGCGTCACATGGAGGTGAAGCAACAGGAACATGTGGAAACTACAGCGGAGACGTTCAGGGAGTTTACATCAAAGTGGTTGCAGCTAAAAATAAAGTGGAGATCATGTGTGTCATGAGTGTTTTTCTCCATCTGTGTCCTGATCACTGGGATTAAATCATTTTCCACACTCACATGTATCCTGTGTTATTCATCAGGAGGTTCTGGCTCCTCAAAGACTTCTGTTCATTAATCAGTGTAATGAACCTCCTGCAGCTCGACCCAAACAAAACGTCTCCTGGCGTCTTCGTCGACTGATAATCGTTAATGAACTTCCACTAAATGAGTCGAATCAGCTGCTGCCGCTCGTCCAAAGAAAAGTCAGACGACCTCCAGAGGAAATTTAAAAAGTTCAACTCAACATTTAAATTCAAATGAAAAACCGTCAACGTCCACATCTGATAACGAGGCATCGTTTACTCTCCACGGTCCACTTCAGACCCACACTGTGTCGTCATGCTGGCCGACACCATTCACAAACTAAATTATAACAAATGAAAACAAAGCAGCATCCTCAAACTTTTTATTCCTCACAAATCATAAAAACGTGTCATGTTTATGTTTCTCTGGGTTTTGGCTGCAGAACTCCAATAGATTTTGATCTTTGGTGAAGGAAACATGACGAACACCAGACTGGAAACTAACAACTTACAAACATCATTTATGTTACAACTGCATCAGTAACTTTACACTTCAGGAGGTTTTATTCAAAACAAATGTTTCAAACTGTGGACTGAACAAAGATGATCTGCTCTGTTCATGTCAAACAAGTTGTTGTTTAACTAAAAACTAAAATCCATTTAAAAACCACAGCTCAGGATTATATTATAACCAACAAGCTACAAATGAATTAAATCTCATGTATTTCAGGACTGTTGTTGTTTTTAAATTAATAACAGTGATTCACAGTTTTTAGCGTAGCATCATTTCATTAAAACACTTTTCATTTGTGCTAACGTCACAAACTAAAACAGATCTGAGCATCTTTCTGCTGCAGAGATCAACTGTCTCTTTAAGTGGTGACATCACGCTGTGTTGTTTACCTTGTAACTTTAGCTAACAAGCTAACTACATAGCTGGAAAAAAAAAAAAACAACGTTCCAATGTTTAGCTAACCATCGTACTACCTAGCATGAATAAACATAAACAACATCCAAACTTTTACTCTTTGTATCAACAAACGAGCTCACTGAAAATAACAAACATCCCGACACAGCTAACTAGCTAACCACAGAGTTAGCAGTACACTGATCTTTTAGGGTCTAGTTTCACTCCAGTTCAAGTACTCAGCATATCGATCACAATATTAGCAACAGTTTCATCAATGTCCCACATCGATCGGCCTTTAGCTTCAATGGTACAACATGTTGTTCAGTTAAAGTCACAACAACTGCTGCTGTGAGCTTTACATTCAAGTTATTGAGGAATAAATCAAGGAGTGGAGAAACCAGGCAGCTTCCCACTTGTACAGAGTAGTAAATACCTTCAAAGTAAAACTGATTTGAAGTGTGAACAGTCGTATAATAAACCTCGAGCTGTGGACAACAGCTGATCAACACATCATCAGTTCATCAAGGAACTAATCAATAGATTTTGAAAATATCTGTTTGTTGTTGCCCTGCTTGGAAAATATGAACTGGCTTCAAATTCTCAAATTAAAATGAACATTTTCCATCTAAATGCCACAAACACTAAACACTAATAGTAGAGGTATTTTTACATTTAGACAAGTTAACATGTACAACTGCAGCCTTTAACATCTCTGCACTTTTAACTAATACATCAGACAATTTCTGACACCAGCAACACATAAAAATACCAAATTCAACCCAGATACAAACCTCTCTCTACCAGCTTCAAAGTGAGTAACAAAGATGAGTATACTGTGGTAGTACTGCAGTCCTGAACCCTCCCAGGTATCCAACATACATATTCAATAACTCCACAGTTTGTGGGTGTGTTTATCAGGAACACAAAACAACTTAATACAACACAAATGACTGAACCACAACTTGAAGAAGTTACACAGTTGTTTCTTTGATCTTTTGGTCATTTTGGTGTTGTAACTTTGCCGACGTCGGCAACTGTTTGGCCGTTAAAAGGAAGATGGATGGTTTGATGTGGACAACAAACATCCATCACAAACTTCAGCTGAGACTGATCCTGCACAATTATCTGTAAATACTGAAACAAACTCCCAGAGACACATGTTGGTGAATCTGGAAAACATGTGGATGGCAACACCAGGCATCAGTCCACCTCCTGCAGCACAGACACTGCTGTGGTTTCAATATCAGATCAACTTCAAACTAAGAAGCAGAAACCAAACACTGACATTAAATTAGACGTTCGCCTCTTTATTTTCCTTCACGGTTGACGTTACCAGTCAAAGTTCCAGAAAGTAAAAGAAGTAATATATTAAATTAGAGAAGTAATATATTAAATTTCTGTTGTCATTGGACGACTGACTGAACTGGAAGCAGAGTGGAGTGTGAAGCAGCACAGCAGTGAAATGTGTCTGACATGATGCCCGTGGAAAAGTGGCATCAGGAGAGATGTGATGAGGGAGTTTGTCCTTCATCTGAGGGGAAGCTCGACTCCGGGGACAGATCCACTTTCAACACAGCGGCCAAATAAACAGTTTCTACTTAAATGAGCTGATACAGACTCAGTACCAGGACATCTGATCATTGTGAGTGCTTCAAGAAAGACGTCCAAAAAGACTCTGAGGAGACATTAAAGGCCTGAAAGAGCTGCAAAGAATCTACAAGTCCAACCCTTCACATTGTTCCTTGTGAGGACAGTTTGTTGTCTCTGGGATGAGACTTGGAGACAAGAGACAAGATAATCTGCATCCTCTGGCCTCTAACCCCTGCTGCCTCTCCTGACTGAAGGGATGCCAAAGAAAACCATCCCACCAAGTCCAGTAGCTTCAGACCAGAGGACAATTAGACACGAGTCGGTCCAACAGTTTCCACTGGGACTCTGATGAGATGCTGAAGAAACACATGACTGCTGACACCTCCCACTGTGGACACACTGTCAAACCACATCCACAGGTTCTGACTTTCACTGAGCAACAAACTGGATTTTCCCTCCAGGAGTGGAGCGGGACACACTGTCTGTGTCCTGCAGGAGTGTCTCAGCCTCTCACTTCAGGATGTTCAGCTCAGGAGGAGACGTCCTCACTGTCAGGGTGTGACCTCCACCCACAGCTATAGCATGCTAGCAGCGTTAGCCTTTAGAGATGCTGTGTGGTTCATGGGTCTTGTATGAGACAATAACATTTGAAAGCAGCAGTCAGACTCTGACTTCACACTGTTCAGGAAAATCAAACAGCCACCAACTGAATCTGTCTCCTGCCAGTTCAATAAAGTTTATTCAAACAAAGAGTGTGTGTCCTCAGTGTTTCTTTCTGCAGGTCTAAGCGTGAAACTGTCCTCCTGCTTCTAACAGTTACAGTCTCCACCTCCATGATACTAACTGTAAGTGGTCTCTGCAGGTCCTGGACTGGCCTCAGGTCTCCTCCCAGGTAGGTGTCTGGTAAACCTGATACTGAAGCCACATGACGTGAGCCCCTCAGTGAGCACACACTGTCCTGTACAGGTACAATACAGATACTTCTCTTCATCTGTGTCCCATATTTGAGTCCCTGTCTGCCAGTGATGCAGTATTTCCACTCAGTACACAGGTGTGGTATATTCAGATGCTGCTCAAACAGAATCAGTAGACACTCCTTGGACTGGGGACAATAAAAGACCCAAAATGTCAAATTGTGTCAAAGGTCCCCATGTCTCAGATGTCTCAGGTCATGCAGGGACGTGCTGCTGGTCTGCTGGACACAGGGATGTCCACCAGAGCAGTCGCTGTGCAGCTGGATGTTCACTGTGGGATGGTCAGTTCCCCCTCATCCACAGTCCAGGGTGATGTGCACCAGCTCTGTGCAGCCATCCAGGAGGATGAACAACATCCTGGTCACCTCCACGTGGAGGAGATGTGCTGACACAGCAGATACTGAACAGTGGACTTCAGCCTGACCCCCATGTTGGAAGGAAAACCAAGATCAAGATGTAACGGACGGTGATCTGAGGATCATTCAACAACAACATGAACTTTGATATGTTTCATATATTTCATAATCCTGATGGTGATAAAAACTCCAGGGTGACATGAGGTGTTTATATTTTTGTTCAGTGTAATTAAGTGTTAACATCTGAAAATCTACATTCACTGAGAAAAACATGTTGTAAAGCCTGATGCTGAGGAGGACAGAGATTTATAGTCAGTGCACTTCACTGGATGACCAGGGTTAATGTGTGATGGTGATCCTGCACTGAGCAGAGAGCTGAGACCATGCAGCAGAAACCTGGTCCAGGTTTTGAGGAACTGGAGGTAAACACTTGGCTTCTCCTGCTGCTCTTGTATTAATGACTCAGTTTACTGCTCATATAGGATTAACACTGCTGCTCCAATAAGTGCTGATATTAAACAAACAGGCAGTTTAATAGCGGAGTGTTTGTCTAGTGGGGTTTACTGCCGCCCGGCATAATCTGAGGAGCAGACGCCTCACAATCCTGCAGGTAAACACTGGGGTTTAATCACCAATAAACAGTTTGGTAAAGTGATGACATGAATGTTTCTGTTTTCTCTCTGAATAATCCTACGACTGTTACAGCCTCAAACTGTGAAACACACACACACGGTCACACACACAGTCACACACACAGTCACACACACAGTCACACACACAGTCACACACACAGTGACCATAACAGTGACATGATCCACAGACTGTATATGAAGATGGGCGTGGCCACAGTGACGACACACACTGGTTTGTGGACCATGGTTTAAAGTCTGGAACCGTGCATTTGACCGTCACCACTTTGTTTTGTTTTTGGGAGCGACCATATTTGGAGGTGGGGGGGAGCGGGGAGGGCGGAGACTTGAAGTAGTGGGTACTCTGGTAATCTGCCCCATGATCTCCAGTGGTATGACCACAGACTAGAAATGGACGAAGCAAGTGGGACTCACAAACCAGACCACCTCACGCTGGTGTCGTCCAGTCTATGATCAACACCCCCCTGTGAGAGGCCACGCCCTTAATTATACAAGTTACTACACAACTTTTAACAACTTCAACAACCCGACATCTTTGCAGCCGTGTCCCTGATGGACCTGAACACAGGTGGTGTCTGGGAGCTTAGAGCAGATCCACCACAGCAGGAACTTCACAACAAACCAGAATAAGACAGGAACTGCAGGAATGCTCCTGAAGCATCATCGAGCAACAACTGTCGTCCACGACTTCTTGAAATACTTAAAGTGTAAAACCACACAAACATGCACTCACTGGCAGTAAACAATGGAGCCAGAGTTCAGCCAAACCAGCAACAATCAGTAGCCTGTGATTGTGCAAACAGTGAAAACTGGTGTGGACACATGTTGACCATGACTAACAGAGAGAGACACTTCCCCTCCGATTAATGCAAAGTGGAAAACACTCTGCTGGGTCCAAATCATTAGTGAACAGTCCCTGGAAAAACCAGACCAACACACTGAGGACGTTGGTTCACAGCTTCTCTTTTCTGTCTGATTTCACGGCCCCTGGCAGCTGGACCCTGGATCCTGGAAGACTCGCAGATTAAACAGCGTGACCAGCACGAGTCTGATGAGACAGTTTTATGAATCCTCTGTTCTGGAAACATGATCCATTGATCTCCCTCAATAAAACATTTAATGAAGTTTTAATGAAGATGAAACTCAGACCTGGAGCACCACTGGAGTCAAACTTGTGTTCAGCGTCTCTACCACCATCCAAGTAGCAGTAAAATGAGCAGGGACAGATGTGGAGACGTCCACCTCATGAATATTTATTCTCTGTCAGTTGCTCAGTGCTGCATCGTCTCCCCTGCTGCCTCGATCAGTGTGTCTGTGCTGTTTGCTGCAGATGCACTGAACTGTTTTCATCAGATCATCAGAGTCCTGCTGCAGCTTGAGAACCAACAATAAAAAACTGCACGAGGCTGCAAGCTGCAGGGTTTGTGTCTCTGCATGATGAACAGAGTCATCACTTCACACAGACAGCTGCCCACTCTGACTGGTTCTGTTGGAGGGTTTTCACTAACACACAGTCGGGATTATTCCACTTTTTTAACACACTTAGTGGCTACGTCCATCTTTTTCACACAGTCTGTGGTTTTCACTTGCTGCCTGCACCTCCTCACTCCTCCTGTGTGTGGACTGAAGCAGGACTATCCATGTGATGAATGAGCTCACTCGGTGGTGACGAGGCTGCAGGTTTGTGCAATGAGCTGCTGGATATTATCTCAGAGGATCAGGACGCGCTGGCTCGGGTCCTGCAGTGTGAAACAACCTGAAGACTCGATGCTGGGACAGTCAGAGGGTTTCATGTCTCAGCTCTCTCCTGTGTACGTTCAGTTGCCATGCAAATGTGAGAGAAAACAACAACAGTGTGAATCTCTATCAACCTCATTTCCTCTCCTGAACCCACTGCCAATAGGAAAAACCTCCCAGGCCGACCTCCCGGGAGCAGCCGGAGCAGACGGAGCTGACAGAGTCCAGATCTGCAGGCTGACGGGGGGCAGCGGCTCGTAACCTCCTGATGCTGCAGCTGCATCATCGTCCTGCTGCAGCTTTTACTTCATCAAAAAATAACTAAACACTGGAGCTAATGCTCTGTGACCAACTCTGGCTTCACTCTGCTCCACTTCATATCCACTTCTCTGCTGGACAACAAATCCACTGCTGCCACAATAAATCACTGAACACTGGCTGCAGCTCTGGTAATTGATTCATTGTTCGAGTCATTTATCAAGAAAACAACATCAAACATTTTGTGATTGTAGTCTCTGAATCTGAGGCTTTGCTGCTGTTCTGGTGGACACCACTGAACTGAATGTGTCTGAGTTTCAGGGACAAATCAGCAGCATTATGGACACGTCCTCAGGCTGCAAGACTTTATAGACGAAGACAATCAGTCAAAAAGACAGAACGATTGGTTTAAAGTCTCTGATGCAGTTAATAATAGTGAGTCAGCAGAATGATCCAAATAAACATTAAACAGGTCACTAAATAATTGATGTGTTTGTCTGAATTATTCCTGCCGTGGTTAGTCTGTCAGTCAGTCCTAAACAGAGGAATCATTGTTTCACTCATTACAGAAAATCATTTCCTGCAGTTTTATTATTCACAACTGGAAATAAAAGATGTTCTGGTTTTAGTTACTTCAACAAAACTAGTACTTCAGCAGGACCTCATGGACTAAGTCCTGAATAACTGACTAAATACTCTCCAGATTAATCAATAATAAAATAACAGAGTCCACATTAGGCCTGCAATGATCAGTCGACTTCACTGACAAAAATCCAGAATAAAAATAGTCGCCACCACATTTAATTTAATCGTGGACTATTGTCACCACATGATATTCAGCAGAGTGAGACCTCCCCCTTCCTCCTATCTCTGCTGCACAGTTACAGCAGCAGAGACTCAGAGATGTGTTTCTGGATGAAGTATCCAGCTTTCTCATCTGTATAATTAATTAGCACATCATTTAAACTTCCTCAGGCTACATTTAAAGATCAGAGCTAAATACCAGACATTTCAAAATGATGTGATTAATAATCTGATCAGTTGTTTCAATAGTTGATGAACGACCAGAAGAGTCGTTAGTTGCAGCTTTAGTCAACGTTTCAATCTGTTAAACTTCAGAGAAATCAAAGGTTATTTTCTATGATTCCCAACAGACACTTTCTGATGATGTCTTAACGTCTGGCTACACCTTAGACAGTAGCATTTATGCTAACTAATTTACAAATAACTAATTTATGCATTAAGATTTGCACATTTACTTTTTTCTGTTTTTCAACAGCTACGATGCCGTGTTGGTGTCATTCAGATAAAACTGTAAATGCAACAGAAAACACTGAATATTCTGAAGAACAAACTGAATTTTTTCAGAGACTATGAAGAGATGTTGGTCTATGATGAACAAAATGCAAATCTCTGACATGCATCTCAGATTATATGTAGTTTATGACTTTAAATTTTGACTGAAAGATTTAGCAGCTTAAAAACACTGGGAACTAAAGAAGTGAAAGGTTCTGGAAAAATCTGAGAAACCTGACATGATAGCAGAAATCAAAATATGGAGTATGACATTAAAAGCAGCTGAAACTGACGTACACAAGCACCTGTGGTGATCACTTCACACAAAGGCGTGTAATATCATTATGTAGTTAGCAATCAGTGACTGAAAACTGAATATAAATGTTGAAATCAGTCAGCATCAGTACGTCAGGGGTTTAAATCCTTTAGTCATGCAGACAAAATCCATTTCCTCGTATTAAATCTTCCACAATCACACGTCTCTGTATCAAGTCGGACTGAAGATCTGCAACAACTTCACCTAAATACAAGAGACAACCTGACAAACACCAAGTGAAACTGTAAAACCGCCCTGTTACACAAAGGCAGGTCACGCCAGGTTCAACACCACTTATCAGTCTTATCATCAGCACAGAGGATTTCAGCAATCAGTCGGGATGCGTCAGAGATTTCAAGGCAATTGACAGAGATCCTCGGAGGCTGAACCGAATGTCCAAACTGCAGGTGCATCGGTCGGGACGAGCGCAAGAGTGATGTCCAGAGACCGGGCTGGGAAATTACGACAACCTCCGCCAAACTAAATATTTCACTCCTGGCTCGCAAATGGAAAAAATCTTAAAGACTATTGGTGAAGTGTTTTACTCTCAACGTGTCGCATTTAGTTTTCCTCGTCTCAACGGTCTTTAAAGAGTTTAATCTCAGGTATTTCTGTGTATTTATCATGGTGTTCATGGAGGACACACCTGGAGATGAGTCTGGATAAAAGCCTGACTCCTGCAGATATCAAACCTCTGACATTGTTCACTGCTCCACACTTTTCATACCAGTGGAAATAATAAAGCTGCTTGGAGCTGCACAGGGTAGTAATTTGTAGTGATGCACACGCTGCAGTAAACGCCAGCTGCTCCACTTCTCTCCTTCAGTCATTAATTGATCAGCGTCTGAGATGACGAGCAGACGCCTCCTACTGAGTTTTTATTGCACCGACAAACTAAAGCTGCAGCTGGAGCAAAGACAATTATTCACAAACAAACTTCATCGCTCAGGAGGAAATCTGCTGCCAGCGAGGGGAAGTAGTTTGTAGGGCGTGAAGTTGGACCACGTCAGAGGGCAGACGGGTTCAGAGTTATTCTGAGAGGTTGAAATGAAGGTGATAAGATGTTCATGTTGCAGCAGTTTGTACAGTGATGAGTTGTAAGAGGTGAAGTAGTAGTGGGAAGATGGAGACTGTTCACTTCCTCCCCTCCACACACCTGACTCATCACTACGCTAAGTTAAAGTCTCGGTCTCAACCACACGTACGAACTCAGGAATCATGCGTCCTGTTTGTTTTAAGGTCGTGGGAGTGGTGGAGGTCGCAGACGTAAAAAATGCTCAAATATCTTCATCTTGCCTCGTCCTCACCAACACACTGACGTGCCTGCTTCGTAGAGGTCATACTGCACTGTCTCACTGATTTACTTCCTACATTGTGAGTATGTCCACCATACTCCACATGCACAAGTAACTTGCTCCCACCATAAATCCTCCTTCAGGGCGCCGTGCATCTTTCACCAACGGTTTTGTTACCATGACCACAAACAAACAAACAAACACTCGTCAGACCTGCGGACGCCGTACGGTACACTGTGTCCTCACCAACACGTGGAATTCAGAGGTTGTTGATCATCATCATCATCATCATCATCCTCCTCTGTACCAGCTAACGAGTGGTTTACGAGATCAAAGACTAAATTATGAAAACAATAAAAGGATACAAATCCCTGTGAGGTGTAAAACTAAATACCCGGATGTACCTACAGTCAGTCTAACACCAACCCTGTTGAGGGCTCACAGACGGCTGTAGTTGGTCTTATTTCATCCTTAATTTTGATTTCAACACAACACAGGAAGCAAAAAAAATCATTCAAGTGTAGTAATAGATTAAAATAAAATTCACGGTGCAGTGTAAAACTAAATTTAAAATAATACACAGAAAACCAGAAAGAAATGAAAGTAAAAGTTAAAGTAAAATACGTCAAACAAAATAAATTAATAGAATAAAACATAGTTTAAAATAAAATGTATGAAACTAATCAAATTTGAATAAATTAAAAATAAAATACATAAAATAATAGAGTAAAACAAAACAAATGCAGTGTGATGGATTTTAAGTCTGTGCAGCTATAGAGATGTGTTTTGAGCTTTGTTTTGAATATATTAGCATGTAGCACTGTTAGCGAATCAGCTGACTAAGCTCACATCACGTCGCTGAGTCAGGTCTGGACTCTGTCGCTGTCCAGCTGCATGTTTTCAGGACTGAACGTCGTCCACATCTGTCCTCGTTTCTTCACCTGACTGCCTGGACCCACATGCTCTGATTTACAGCCTCTTCACACGTTGGAATAAACTCTGTTATTTACACAGCAGATAAACATGTTCACTCTGCACCATGTGGGAGCGTCAACACCGAGGCCGGATCACACAACCCGCGTGGATCTGGACCCGAGCAGCATGCGAACACCAGCGTGATAACAGCCGCTCACAGAAGAGGCTGAGACAAACAGACGGATGAACAACCTCTCAGTCACGCACACGTTTGTGTTGTGATGCTGGTAAATGTGTTCACTCAGCCTGTCGTGGATTTGATGTGTGAGTCGGTAAATTCCTTCATTTCCCAGAAGGCTCGTGGCCACAGTCAGTCAAATGTTGAGTCCAATCAACAACATGTAACCTTGGTACAAGCTACAACTTCACCTTCATCATCCTGTTTCCTTCAGTCACCACAGAAGTCTTCACCTGGAATTATGAACAAGGACATGAACTCCACAACCAGTCTCTACAAAGACCTGGTCAGACCTGGACTTCCTCTCCAGTAACATGCAGATTTACAAGGGTCAGTGTTGACAGACCTTTGAGGGAGTGCTAGCATGACGCGAGGCTGCTGTGCCCGTTAGCCTGCCAACCTCTCCTTCACAAGGACCACTGGATTTTTCCGTAGCACTTCCTGGTTTTACCAGATGCTGGCTGTGGTCTCAGTTTCTCAGAAATCCTGATTCTCCAACTGACTTCACTCAGAAACCATTCCTCCTGCTGCCTGCTTAATAAACTGCTGTCTCAGGGCGACATTTGTGAGGCTGCACGCTGCTTTACAAGCTACCAGCGGCATCTGTGACTTTTACTGGCCCAAAAATTAAAGTTCACTCAACGCAACATGGACGTCAGCCAAGCGTACGCACATAGATATGTCTGCATGTATGTATGTCAGTATACGTCGGCCTGCAGCCCGTGTCCAGCTCTGATTGAAGAAGTCATTTATTTGCTGGGAGCTGCAGTGAGACCCCGGTGGTGAGGTTCACCACAACACAGCGAGTGAGGTGAAGTGACAATTGCAGAAAAGTGAGTTAAATTGAGCGTGAAGTGCTTTGCTGTGGTCGACTGACTTTCTTTTAACTCGAGCTGTAACGTGGACATAAAGTAAAGTGCAGCTCCACCACAGAAAAACAGCAATGAAAGAGAAACTTCCCTCAGCTGGAAATCAACCAGCAAAACTCATCTGACTTAAAGGAGTAGTTCACACATTCAGAGCCACAGTACTCAGCGTCCAGTCAGACATTAAAATGCAATGGCTCAAACTCAGACAATAGTTTAAGATAACACAACATGATGCACAAAATATAGTCATTTTAACATCTAAATTTAGTATATAGTAAAATATAACCTTCATAATATGGAAGTATGATTTCCATGCAATACAAATACAGAGTATTCAAGCTTTTTAACCTCCATAACATCAAAGTATGGCGCATTAAATATAAGCCAAATTTATCATCCATAATATAGAACTACTGTTCATTAAATGTGAGCAGTATTATCTGCACAATATGGAAAACATGCATTATATTAAATAATATTTACCACCAAAATTCAACAACTACAGCATTAAAACCTTCGATATATGGAGTAGGTTGCAGTATATTCTCCATGGTATTAACATACAGTGTATTATGCAATTTCAGCTTCATGACAGCAACACTCCTCAATTCTTCAAAATCCATTACAACAAAACAAAAAGCAATGTAACCTCCATACTAAGTTAACACTTACATTATAACCTTCACCCAAATAAAAATCATAATATTATAAAATAGAGCTTTAACTTTAAGCACTTGATTCTCCATAATATGGAAACCGGAAGCATCAAGGCACTACAGCAATATGACCTCAATAACATCATAATACAGGATATTTAATTTAAGCAGCGTGACTAAAATTAACTCAAGACTGGATAAAATCTACAGTCTCAAAGCACAGTCTATTAAAACAAACACAATCCCCACAACATTAGATCACAGCAGTTTAACCTCCAGCATCACCAGCACAGCTAATTAACACACCTGCGGAGGCCTGATAACGACCATTAAACCACAGAGTAACCGCAGTAAAATAAACCTGACTCACCTTCAGGAGATGAACTCTTTGTATTTCCCTCCACGGAGGTAGAGGAGGTGAAGGAGGTGAAGGAGGTGAAGTGCTCCATAAACCCGTCTCCTCATCGTGTTGCTGTGATGATAACGTCACCGTTAGCCGCAGCAGCTAGCTAAACAGAGGCAACGGAAAGTAGCGGGAAACCGTTAATATTTACATGTAAACAAAGTTACAGCTAGCTCGGTGCAGTTATGTCATCATACCAGGATTATTAAACTAGAAGTAAACTCACCGTCTGGTGTTTCTGGTCGACGTGAAAGTCAAACAGTAAAGTGGGACCGTTTGCGCGTGTTGCTGCAATCAGTAGCGGTCAGGTGCACGTGCTGTCATGTCCCGGGAGGGTGTAGTACCGCGGCTCACCACAGGAACCCAGAGGGGCGCTGTTTCACCGGAAGAGACCTCTGTTAGACAAGTGATGGGCATGCGCAACAAATTTTTAAATTAATTAGAATTTTCTTCACTGTGTCCTCTTCTCTTTTCTTTGTCTTGTGTTATTTATTGTATTTACACATTAAATATTTGGGTTGTTTTCACCCAGACCTGGGTAAATATTGAACTAACTACATGCTGGGCTCTCAAGATGGGCTGTTTTAATCCAACACTTTGTTGTTTTCACCAAATACTGTTGTGTTTACCCAATGTTTTGTTGTTTTGACTCCATATTTAATTGGTTTTACCCAAAATTTCCACCATTTAGTTGTTTTTACCCAATATTTTGTTGTGTTTACCAAGCAGTTTGATGTTTTGACCCAATATTTTCCTCCATTTTGTTGTTTTTACACCCACCTTGCTGGGTTGAATGAACTCAACATGTAGCTAGTCCAATAATTTATAAAAATAGCCTAGTATTTTTTTAGGGTGTATTGTATAATTACTGTATTGTGCAACTGTACATGTGCTTCTTGAATAGGTCCCTCTTCTTGCATGAACTAGCATATTTTACATTTTATTTATTTTTTTGTCAGCTCCATGATAATGTTCATCAGTAATATACAATCAAAAGAGCACTGCCTTCCATTCACAGTTATACATTTTCCGTTTTATCTTCTCTCTTTTGTAGTCCACAGCACCCCTGTGGCAGCAATGCGTCATAACATCGGTTCATTCTTTTTGAATGACCTGGTATGTAATTTTAAAAAAAAGTTATTTTCCTGTGCCTTGAAAAATACACAAAAACTGTGAAAATTAACAAGTAAAAACTTCATATAATTACATTTTACAGTGTTGAATCTTTACAGCAGATTAGCTGAGTTGTTGATACTATTTTCTTACAGTGATTTTAAACACAGCAGCATTTGTCTGCTACATTATTACAGCATGATTTATGTTCTGAGTTGTAAATTTAAAAAAAAAGCTTCATATAAAAAACATTATAGATAATTAGACAAACATGGCTGTAATTAATTGGATATTTTGAACATATTGAAGCCAAATGTGCAATGTTATATAAAATTTTAATCTTTAACTTTAACAAAGTCAAATAATTGATATATTTAAACCATATGGTTATTCAACAACAAATGCATGACTTGTAATTGTATTACATCATTGACATCAGTTGGCTCAAATAGTATTGGAGGCTGAGAGAAAACAAAATGAAATGACAAATTTGTTGCCTTTCATGTGGTAATAAAGTTTCACAAAGGAGAATAACCTCTAACTACTAACAATACGAATAAATGAATCATTCTTGAGAAATCAAAGGACACACATGACTACAGCTGAGTCACTAATACTGATGGTTTGGATCAGGACTTCTAAGACATTTTTATAATGTACAATGCCGTTTTTTTAGGGAGCAGAGTTTAACTATCCTACTGTCATGACAACAATAAACCCAGATGATATGGAGAGTGGAACCTTGAGTGACTAAAGAGCCAGAGATCTTGTGTGTACAACTTGTTTCTGCTGCCCCCAAGTGGCCAAAAAGTGTGTTAATACAAACTGAAATTCAAAAAGAGTTGACTTTATCTAATGACATCAGAAAGACAGAAAAATGTACTGACTGAGTATTTCAGGATTGAAAATGAGGATTTTCAAGTCAAGTCAGTTGGAGCCAGCACCTAGTGGATGTTGGGAGTATTGCTTTTTTATTAATTTTTTTTCACCGTCACAGTGGCCTAATTTTTTTTGCCCCAGTTGCTTCATCCATGTCTTTATACAGTCTCTGGTTCCCATTCTGGTCCCTAAATGTTGCCTACTGTGTGTGGACTCAATACGTAACCCAGTAAAGTTTCACTCAACATGTGCGTTATCTGTTTATCTAAGTCGTACATCACACAGTCCAGTTGCAGTGATGATTTATGACTTCGGTTCATGCGGCAGCAACAAGAGCAATGAGCTCATTAAATGTGAGCCTCCTTGGCCGCCGTACAACGATGCCGTTATGCTGAGGACGAGTTAAAGGTGGAAGTGCGGTGAAAGTTGCCAACGAAGCGGCAGCTGCTTTAAATTGAGTGATGCTGATCAAACGAGATGGTCGTGCCACGAGCAAGAACAAATCCTCCGACTTTAGACTCTGTGCTTCCAAAATGGACCTGACGTCAGTGGAAACATTTACTGTTTTTAACAAATAGGCCTTTCTGAGAAGGAGATCCCTCTCCTCTCTGCTGAAGCTCAGTTCAACCAGAAACAAAGAAGCAACAATGCTTCAGTTTACATGTAATAATCACTCATGGTATTTCAACAATATACTTACAATATTCAACCGAATGTAACGGTTTCAACTATTGAATAAAATATAAAATAACCAAATTAAAATTGGAGATTTCTCAGGTGTTACAGTATTTCTTGCTATTTTACACTAGAGATTTAAATTCACATTATTTTCATCTTATCAATGTTTTTGGGGTTTTTTTCAATATACATGAAAAATCAGTAACATGACAAATGTTTTGTGGTTGGTTCTTAGCCGTTGTTAGCCGTTAGTTATTTGTGTTTGGTTGTTATTGGTTGGTTTGTGTTAGTTGTTAGTTTCAGTTGGCTGTTGGTTGTTGTCAGTTAGTGCTAGTTGTGCTTGGGTTGGTTGTTCTTGTAGTGGTTGATTGTTGGTAGTTTTTGTTTGTTGTGGTTTGTTGGTTGTTAGCTGTTGGTTGATTGTTGGTGGTTTTTAATTATTGCTAGTTGTTGTTGGTAATGGTTGGTTGTTGGTTGTGGGTTAATCATTGATGGTAGGTTGTTGTTAGTTGTCATAGTTGTTTGTTAATGATTGTTGTTGGTTGTTGGTAAAGGTTGGTGGTTGTGAGTCTTGGTAAGTTACTGGTTGGTTGTTGTTAGTCATGGTTGTTGGTAGTTGCTAGTTGTTGTTGGTAATGGTTGGTTGTTGGTTGTGGGTTAATCATTGATGGTAGGTTGTTGTTAGTTGTCATAGTTGTTGGTTAATGATTGTTTTTGGTAAAGGTCGGTGGTTGTGAGTTTTGGTAACTTACTGGTTGGTTGTTGTTAGTTAAGGTTGTTGGTTGATGCTGGTGGTTAGCTTGTTGTTAGTTGTGGTTGTTTGTTTATTGTTGTTATCAAATATAAAAACACATGTTGTCAAAAGGCTGGCTGAACATTGCTATAGAAGCTCAGAATGATTTCATTCAGCCTCCTGGGCATCATGCTGACAGGTGACACCATTGCTGGTATATTGTATCAGTTTACAGACATCAGTATGTTTAATATAGGTTACTTTGTTGGCCCCTGGAGGCCCCACACAGCTGCTTTGCTCCAACTATACCTCAGACCCTGGGCTACGTTTGTGCCCAGAATAAGGAATACACATTGTTATGTTTGTTTTTTTTTAATACTTTGACATTTATTAGATGCTGGATGATGAAAATTAACTAATACTGACAGAACTGTGAATGGGTGAGTTTATGTGAGCCCACACAGTCCAAACAGCATTAGACAGAATTTCCCTGAAAAGCCAGATAAAGACTTTCCAGCCTCAATAACGACCAACATTTAGAGTGTGTTGGTGTCTGGCAGTGGGTTTTATCAGCCATTATTAGGAGCGACGCTGTGACCCGCAGTAAATGGTTTAATTAAAGCACAGAAGCCAGGACTTCATTAGATGGAGGTTAATGTGGCAGCCGGAGGAAGGTTTACTGGATCTGCACCAGTGCTGGTAACACAATGGAAAACAAAAATATGGTTTACAAGCTGCAAAAATGCACTCGCACAACAACACAGAGGATCGCCACAATTCAAGTCATTTACACATTTACACAACACTGCTGGAGGTGTGCACGTGTTCATCTTCTCCTGACAGCATTATTTTTATTAGTACAATACCAGTCACTCAGTTTCAGCTTCTAACCCTTATCCACACGGTGATGTTGGTCTGTCGGATAGAATAATATTTAATATACGGAGTCAGATGAACTGGATGGTAGAGGTGGATGTGGTCACTGTGATGTCACATTTTGAAGCCAGGAGTTTGGTATCTGAACGTGGCCATGTTGGTTGTTTGGAGCAGGAAGTGACCATATTTGGATATGAGGGGAGGAGTGAGGAGACAGAGATCTTTGAGAAGAAGAGTCGACTTTATCTGATGACATCAGAATGACTTGTGGAGAAATGTATTGATGAATATTTCAGGATTGAAAAAGATGATTTTTTAATTGAAGTCAGTTGGAGCAGCACCTGGTGGCTGTTGGTGGTATTACACTTTGTTGCACTTCTGTATTGGTGCTACATCCATCTTTTACTTATGGTGCATTTACACTGGTACCTACTCGCTTCACTTCACCTCAGATCGCTCAGGATCGGCCCCTCAGTTGTATTTACATTGATGAGGATCGTCCTTCCTCCGTGTAGCTGTCCGTCATTCGTGACGTCATCTTTTATGCGATTCTTTCGTTTCTTTCACACCGTCCAGCTCCTGCTGAGTTTTCTCATCGGAGACTAATGACAGGAAGGTTTGCACCTCGTCCTGAGTCCATGGGGCAGGATTTCTAACAGCTGTCATTTCTCTTCTTGTTGTTATTTCAAACACATCTGCACGGTTTGATGAAGATTTAAAAATGGCGTGTTTGTGGGGACAGATTACGTGATGACGCAACGACGCAGTGACGATTCCGACCAATAAGATTTTAGTACCTGCTCCGACCTGACCGGGGACTTTTTTTGGAACTGCAGGAGAGGAGGTATGAACAGTTGTACCAGGTACCAAGGTCCAGGTACTTTTTTACCAGTGTAAATGCACCAATACAGTCTAATGTCCTGACACTCTGATGTACCATTGTCCTCCTTTACAGATCTATGTCATGTTGTCAATAAGCATAAACCTCAGCTGCCCACAGAGCTATGCTAACAAGTTGTTTTTTATGATTACAGCACAGTTTGGTCTCACTGTGGATGTATCAGTTTGAAGCACAGCCTTCGTGGAAAGATCACATCCAGACCCCATAAAACAACTCCACATCTCATATTAAAGGATTTTTTAACCACCACCAACTCACTTTTTCAGTGTCATGACATTAATGGAAAATCCAAACAGAGAGCACAAAGTGTATTTTAGGAGCTGATGTCACTTTAATTACACTTTATTTTTAAAGATTCAGAGCTTTAGGAAAACTCCATCAGATGAACTGCTCCTCTACAGGAAATACCTGACCTAGATTTATAAAACCTACTCCTGTAATTACAGGTAATCTGCTCCACATTCATGAACACCAGTCCACATTTTAGCTGCAAAGAAAACTAAACTTTGGCGCCACTGAAGCTGAGGTCTCTGAACATTCAGGAAACGCTGGTTGTTGTGTTGTCAAATTATAACACAACACAAACTTGTGACACACAAACTCAAAAGGTCCTAATTGTCTACAACACCACTCAACACTGCAGCATCAAGATCATTACGATTTGGTTTCTCTAATGCAAAATATTTGAATTAATCCTTGAAAAACAGCCTCAAAATGAAGGTACTGTGTCCACATACTTTTGGCCGAATAATGTATCATTTGTCATACTTCAAAGAGGACGTTTGTATTGGTATCTTTGGTGTTGAATTATAACATAATCTGCAGTAAACAAACATTTTCTTCTAAATCCAGCGTGAAACCAGTCGATGCATCGAGAGCTCGGCTGCAACCTGCTTTTAATTTGCTGTGAAAAAAGGATAAATAACAATAAATCCATCAAGTTTCTCGTGAGATAAAGAGGATGCAGCTGGAGAAAGAATTTCATCCATCAAGGACACATCGAGTAGCAGCGATATATCATCTGGAAATTACCCCAAAGACAAAAACAATACACGATAAAAACCTGCTGACGGGACCAGACACTTGGTCCACTGCTCCACAGCTTTATTATTTATTATTCTGCTATTTAGTCCCATTTTCTGATGATTCTTATGAAATGAAACATCTGGAAAACACAAGTAACAAGGCAGAAAATGAAAGAAAGAAAGTGCCGATAAAAACTGGAGTAAATAAATAAAAACATCAGGAGAGGCTGGAGGAGTCTTCACAAATGAAACTTCAATAATATAAAATATATGACTTGAACTGTGACATAATTAGATCACTTTAGGGAGTTAGATTGTGGTTTTCAAAGGGTCACAGGATAAGTGGGAGGGTCGAGAGGTGATTGGTGGGAGAGGAAAGAAAAACCAAAACAAACTGGAAACCGTGACGTCTGCTGGAAATAAAGATTCACTGCAGCAGCGTCTGGTGCACATCAAACTATTTCAACACTTTATATTATGTTCACATTCAGACACACACAAAGAGACACAAAATGACAACAAGGAAACACAAACTGACTTCAAAGAGACACAAAACATCCTCAAAGAAAAACAAAATGACAACTAAGAAAAACAGAAAACGTCCACAAAAGGACACGAAGACACAAAATGACAACAGCAAAACACAATTTGACTTCAAAGAGACACAAAACTATTACAGATTAAACACAATCACAAACAGTCACAACATAAAACAAGCCTCAAAGAAACAATGACAAAGACACAAACTGACTTCAAAGAGATACAAAAAGACAACAAGGAAGCAAAATATCACCACAAACAAACACAAAAAGTCTCAAAACAACAAACAAAAATGACAAAAATGTATAGGGACAGATATAAAACGACCACAAAAACGACAGCAACAAATCACACTGACTTCAAAGAGACACAACTATTACAAACAGATTCAACACAATCTCCAACAGTCACCAAACGACAACAAGATTAAACAATTACACACAAAACAACCACAAAGAAACAGAAAATGATGCCAAAGACACAAACACATAAAATGGTGACAAATACACACAACAAAAAAACACAAAGGCAACAAAGACACACAAAACTGACTTTAAACTGCAGGTACAAAATGTAAAATCACACAAAACAAAAATGATGACAAAAAGATCCAAGAGACACAACAACACAAAAACAACTTTAAAAGAGACACAGTCCAACCACAAAGATACACAAAATGATATGAAAACAAGTGAAAGACAAAATAACAGCAAAAAGACACAATTCAACCATTTAGAGACACAAAAGACACAAAACTACCGCATAAAGACACACAAAAAACCTAAACAACAACCACAAGATGAAGACAACACTGGAAGAAAAAACAACCACAAGTGGACACAAACTGACAACAGGGAGACACAAAGTGACTTCAAAGAGACACAAAACGAGCACAAAAAGATGCAAAACAACCACACGGACACACAACATGACGACAAAGAAAACAACACCATCAGTGTTTAGTGCAGTGCAACAGTACAAAACAACATGAACAGTTCATACAGTGTCAGACACTCGCTGCCGAGTCAGCGCGAGTCTGTTTATTTGTTTAACAGCTGCAGTAAACAATGTGTCTCCATGGAGACCAAAGCACGTTTCCATGGAGACCCAACCTCCCAAACAGGCCGAGGACATGGTACCTGTGGAGAAACATGTTTCCTCTGTGAGTCGGTGTTTTACTTCCTGCTGATTCAGCATCTCACTGCTTCACACACACACACACACACACACACACACACACACACACACACACACACACACACACACACACACACACACACACACACACACCTCCACTCAGGAATGTAATCAAGTAAGTGGTGAATATGTGATTATTAGTTACATTCAGACTGGTAACAAACAGTGTTACCAGAACCATGACCTCACAGTTATTATTACAAAGATATTTTCATCAAAGGAAACGTGTTTGTTCAGCAGTTA
>OOFC01039710.1:0-10306 GCA_900323345.1 Pseudochromis fuscus
TTTTTGGGGTTTTTTTTAAAAAAAAAAAAAAAAAAAAAAAAAAAAACAGCATATCGCCGGAGACACGGGGTGAATAGCATAAATCAATTTATCGTAATTCCTCAACCATTTGCACCATGGACGTGATTCCAGCTGATTCTGAAAGCCATCAAGTGGAGCGTTTTGTACATATTAACATTACGGTATTTTATGGAAACTCCGCTTGTTGGTTTTCAGAATCAGCTAGAATCACGTCGCTAACACTAATAGCCGAGGAATTAAGGCAATTTGATTGACACATAACTTTCTGTCACCAGCTAAATGTTCAGGGTAAAATAGTCACGTTTTCTCCGCTGCTATGCTCCACTGTAACCACACACTGTAGGCTGTAACAATACACTGCAGGCCGTAACACACCGCGGCGCACGCACAGCACACTAGCTGGTTGTGCTCGATGAATTGTGACTGGGCTGCAGAGGTACTTTAGTTCCGTTTGGTAGTTATGTGATAGCGTCCTCAAAAATGTTAACATTTTAAAGCGACACTGAAGTTTATGCATTTGTTCAAAAACTAAAAGTAACGTTAATGCATTTTTAAGATCCTTCAAAATTGTATTTGAGACATTTTAAGAGATTTTAGGTGAATTTGAGACATTTTAAGGCCTTAAATTGAAATTATTGGATCTTAGACTTTTTAAGACCTCACGGAAACCCTGTATCAAGGATTTAGTAAACCTGCAAAAATCCAGATATATAGCATCATGTAAGTCGTAAGATGTAGGGTTTTAGGCTTATTTATGTGCACATTAAATATGTGCACAGACGTAGCTGGAACAGAGCATTACCAAAGGAAGTTGTTGGGACAGTGTAGCCAGTAGTTCAAGTCAGCAATGCTGCAGTGAACCAAGACAACAAGACATCTGTAATGTTTCTCTGGTTCCACACTGCCACCATTCTTCAGAGGTACAGTTTACGACTTCCTCCAATTTACCATGTTTATTGATATGAGAAACGTTTCACTCCTAGGTGCCATCTAGTGGATATTTTCCACAACTTCAACAGCGAACGACAAGTAGAAGTATGTTGATTTGGATTCTGATGTTAGTCGAGTTACAAATGGTTCAATTAGAAACACCTAGATACTGTGTTACAGTTTTTACACAGTGTCATTTAGTTGCTAAGTGAAAGGACGGAGAAAGTGCAGCAGGTGCAGTGGCTTCTTTTTTGAGAGTAGTACTGTATGTAGCACGAACATCAACTAGTAACATTAGCCAGCTGTCTATGGTGTTTTGTTTTGTTTCAATGGTTCAATTTATTCCTCCTAACGTTTTGTCTTGCCTGTATATCCTGTTTTTGCCAGAAATACATCACGATATGTAAATCAGATACCCTCAAAATGCTGTTTCTTTGCAACTTTAAACTTAAAACCCCCAGGTTGGTGTTTCAGTGTATACAAAGATCTTCTAAAACTAGGGCTGTAGTACTCGAGCCAGGACTTGGACTCGAGCTGTTATTTTGTTGTGTCGGACTTGTCTCGGACTCATTGGTATTTGACTTGGACTTGTCTTGGACTGTGAGACAACTGTGAGGGTGTGATGGGGATTGTACTAGAACCTCTCTGGTCTCTGGAGGGTCCAATTTACTACATAATGTCAAAAAAACTGCTGCAGATATCTTGATGCCAGATACCACAACACACCTTCAGAGTTCTTGGACGATCCAGACCATGCAAGGTCTGAGATGTTTTAGTGTCATGTAAGGATTTTTGAGTATCTACTCACTAACACGTGTCCAGTTTTCTGACACCTGTACTAAAAGAGATAGTATGACTGACATATATTACCTTTATTGGGACGACTGCTGTTTGAACCATGTTTCTGAAGCGTCCAACGGAGGGGTCAATGTCCTCTGAGACAACAGAAAACAAAGAGTTGAACTTGTCACGAAGCTCCATAAAAGCAGGAAACTATGTCTTCAGCCAAATCCCAAGTACATTCATAGTGCAGGGATGAGCCAAAACTTTATGATCATGCATACACAAAAGTCATAGCATCTTTGATTATGTCATAATGACAGCACATTTCAAAGTCTGGGACATGTGAGGAAGTAAATCAACAGTTGGTCCCTCTAGGCAGGAGATGCAGGCAGCTGTGAAGACCTTTAACAAGGACCAGATGGTAATGGCCAGACGACTTGGTTGGAGCACCAACAGTGGTCCAAAACAGGACAAACCATGAGCCAGAGACATGTTAAAGGAAGAACCAGAACCAGCCCGAATCACAGAGGCTTCGAATCATAACTTCCAGGACTTAAATGATCTGCTGCTTACATCTTGATACCAACTATCACAGGACACCTTCAGTGGTCTGGTACAGAGTCCAGGACAACACGAATGAAGGATCAAAAGCTTATTATACAAGTGGTCATGAAGTTTGGGTTCCTCAGTAAACACTCAAATGTACAATTTTTACCCTTGTGAAGTTCATCAGTGTATATCTTTGTGTCTCTACCTGGATTAATGACTTCCTCATCATCACTGAAGGACACACGAGAACTCCTCCTCCTTCTCTTTGGCCTCGGGATGTCGAGGTTGCCATCCTCGATGGTCAGGGTCGAGAGGCGCTTGTTGTGGGCGGTGTTGAACTCGGTCAGGTTCTGTACCCAGATCAGTGTAAAAGACATAACATGAAAAGATGCAGTGGAGTTACTGTCATCATACAGCAAAGTCTCAGGCTGAAAAATGTCAGTGAACGTTATATTGTTGGAAACTGAAGTATTAGTTTTCGTACATGAAGGTAGTACGACTGAGCTCTTAATCAAACAGTCCCTCAGTCAGTTTTATTGCCCCTACAAATATCTCACTAAATTATTTAACTACTTGAAAACAGGAATATTTGGGCTCTAAAATATGACACAGACACACTAATCTAAGATGAACAGTTGTGTGTCTGAAACCTTTGCACAGCACTGTCTATCAACCACAGAGGCATACAAATAAAATGCAGGGTTTCTCAAAAGTCTGGAATCACAGTGAGACGATGTTCATGCTCAGATCTTGGACTTTGGTTTTGGTGTCTGCGGCTACCTCCTGCTTTCATCTCGAATGAAAACCAGCACAAGCTATAAATTATTAATGTGTCTACAGCTGTCAATCTTACTATTTGTCACATCCCCAGAAATGCAGTTGTTTTTTATTTTGCAAATGGAGGCTGGAGCTGCTCGTATTCAGCAGCTTTTGCAAAGAAAAGAAGAAGTCTCCTTTGAATCCGGACTTTTTTAAACGCCCTGCTGAGAAGCAACAGTGGCAAACAAAAGGTTGGTTTTTCGCGCACATTCAGTTCAGTCTCCTCTTCAGGCAATCCCAGCAGGCCTTTCAGCTCCTCATCCTCGCCTGCTTTCAGCTCCCCTGGTGCGCCGCTGCCTTGGGTCTGGGGTTTTTCCCTAAGAATGTAGACCCGCGTAGATGCCCCGAACGACATGGTGGAGTCTATGGGAACCTGCTGGGGTTTCTGTGGTTCCAGGCGTATTCGACCCAGGAAAGTCCCATGTGCTGGAAAAGAAATACCAGGGCCAAAGACCAGCTTTCATTTCTAAATTTCTCCTGTGTTTAAAGTGTGTAAAGAAGGTAATTTTAGCATTTTTGACAAATCAAAAAAAGTCATTCTGAAGAGCTAAACCAGGGGTGTAGGTTTGGTTTTTGGAGCTGAGTGACATTAAAAAGGCACTAACGGGAAATTTGTCTTGGTCACATCACTGATATCTAAAGAAGCACAGTGGACTTTGAGGATTCATCTATTTTAAGATCTGACTCACTGCTGTTGAGGTCTATGATGAAGACTCTCTTCAGGTGCTTGTGGTAAACCAGGGCAGAGTGGATGCGTGAGCAGGACTGGTGGTCTATTGTGAAGTCGCACACATCCGGGTTCCTCCCAAACAGATAGTACTTCTTCTCATCAATGATCAGTTTCTGCAGGAAGTACGACACAGCATGTGAAAGCTTGACGGATCACATACGTATGAAGTTTCTGTCGTGTTTGGGTCCAATAAAAAGTTATATAAAATACTGAGATATTTTCATCAAGCAGAAGGAAAGTGCAGATAACAAATGACATGTTTTTTAAAATTTAGTTTTCTCTATTCCAGTCTTGTTTAGTCTATCCTCAAAATTAACCGTTTATTTGTTTGCTAAAAACTGCAGTTCCTTATATGGCCACTTGAGGCTGGGCCCAATTCATAGACTGTACATAAAAATGGATGAAGTAAGTGGGACTGAAAAATGAGGCAAAATGCTAAAGTGCAAAAAAAAGTGCAATACCACTGATGACCACTAGATGCTGGATGCATAAAACTATGGCTCCAACTGACTTCCATTCAAAATATGTAATCCTGAAATACTCAGTCAACACATTTTTTCTAAGTCACTCAGATGTAATTAGTTAAAGTCAACTCTACTTCTCAGTGATCTGGTTCATCTGAAAATCATTTATCACTATGGAGATATTAGGCTGAGAGAAGGGGAGGAGTTAGGGGCGTGGCTAGTTTGATTGACAGGGCTGAACTAGAGTTTCATACACATTGGACAATGTTCAAGGTAGGGATGCACCGATCCACATTTTTTCACTTCCGATCCAGTCCCGATACCTGAGTTTGAATATTTGCCAATAGGGATACTATTCCGATACCAGAGCTCTGTTTGCCTTAATATTATTATTATCATTATTGTTGATTTTATATGAGGCTGTAAATACAGGAGCACAGGATTTCTGTGCTTCCTTTGAATACAATAGTATTGTAGTAGATCAATTAGATGTTTATAATGTTCTCAAATGAGCAAGACAGCAGGTGCTCCCATGAAAATACCTTATCACTGAAAATATTACTCCGTCTATCTTATTGCCTGAGTCGGTGGGGTTTCCCTGGCAACATGAAACGTGTCACTGAGACGTGTCGGCACTTGTTAGCTTAAAAATGACGTAGAAACAGAGGCAGAAGTATAACTATCAGTCCATGAAAAAAATAGTTTATCAGCAGGTATTCTAGTTACAACATGATTGAGCGAGCAAAGCAGTTTTGTGTTGCTTTCTGCGGTATTTATTCCGTTTTGGGAAATCACGTTGGGTATCAGGTTATCCAGTAAATCACTGGATAAATACTGGATCGGATCGGCCCCATCCCTAGTTCAAGGGTTAGACCCGCCTCCTCACTCCTCTTTTCATATCCAAATATGGTCACTTCTGTCTCCAAAACACCAACATGGCCACGTTCAAATACCAAACTCCACAGTCCACAAACCAACACGTGACATCCCATTAGCTTCATCCATTTCCATATACAGTCTATGGACCCAGTGTGAGTCAGTCCCCATAGACCTCCATGTTCAAATGTTCAACTTTACAGCAGCAATAAACATGTTTAAAGTCTCCTGCACAAAGCCCCTGACTCACTAAGTAATTAAGTTATTGGTCAGGTTCCCTATTTCATAGTTTGTCCAAAACACAGATTTCAGTTTTAGACTGTGTGTGTTGCACAGTATTTAAATTTTGTTCATAATTCCTTGAAATAAAATAAGGGATCTTATCAAAATTGCTTGAATAATATCATCTCATATTCAAATTGAACAAATATGTAAATCTGTATCAACTCATGCAGCCATATCTGATGGAGTGTATAAAGGTGTCACAGCCAATCAGTGTCTCTGGTTTACTCCACATGACAGCACATCTATCATAAATGACGCCATTTGTTTAGCTCATGATGCAAAATAACAGTGGGAAGAAGACATCACGATGATTATGCATCAAACAGAATAAATCAGACTGATAATCTTGATGCTACACTGCACCCAGCACACGTCCTGCCTCTGTGAGCTGAAGCTGCTCAGCTCATGGCTGAAGTCAGTCGGGTCACACAGGGTGCTGATGAGCGGTGGGTAAATGTTCTCACCTCCACGAGCTTGTCTCCTTTCACCACATCCAGGTGAAGTCCAGGGGGAGGTTTTCCTGCCCTGGTAACAAAAACACAGGTCTTCCTTTTCATTCACAGCTTAGTCACATACACATCACAAACAATCTCATTACGTATTTATTATTTCTGAGAACTGTTTGATGATGATGAAGAGGACCAGAATGTTTCAGTCCTGTGTATTTGTCTGGTTTTGACACATAGGTAAAGGTGAGTGTGTAACACCCATACAGTGTTATTTTGTGATATTTCAAACCAGTAATCTGAGATGTGCTTAGACTGCCTGACACTCAGTTTAAAGCTTGGTGATGCTTTAATTAAACACAGCTGCAACACTTAGCCTATTAATCGACTCACAGATAATTAATGAGCCATAATTCTGATGACTGTTATTTTGTAATTCAAAAAGATGACATGTATTTGTTGGTCCCAGTCGTTTTCATGTTGTAAATGATACTAAAATTTGTATTTTGTGGTTTTGGAAAGAGCTGAAAATGAAGCAAAAACCAAGTGCAACAAATTACAGTTCCTCAAATGTCCACTTGAGGCTCCAAAACTGACTCAATCCCATTGGCTGTATATAGAATCATTGAAGCCAACAAGACGTCACCTGTTGGTTTGTGGATTTTGAAGATAGGAGTTTGGTATCTGAACGTCGCCATGTTGGTTGTATGGAGCCAGAAGTGACCATATTTGGATATGAAGGGAGGAGTGAGGAGGTGGGTCAACCTGAGAACCTGTCCAATGTGTATGAGGCGTGAGATCAGGTCTAGTCCCATTGGAAACCAGATGTGTCAATCAAACTAACCACACCCTTAGCTCCTCCCTTTCTCTCAGCATAATGCTGCATTCAGATCAGAGGCGACTCAATTTTTCGTGTGTACTCTTGACAAGGCTGTGCACCAGTGATTTCACCAGTTGTCAGCCAATCAGAGCACTCCTCCCAGTACCTGCAGCAACCACCACTTCAACTAACAACAACAATGACCGCGATTGCAAATATTGCTGCTTTTACCTGTGTTTGAAGTAGAACAGCTGCTCTGCTTCTTCATACAGAGTCAAAGTTGTGTCACAAAGCTCTGGACAAACAGTGACAATAAGCTCGTCCTCCATTGCTGTTCGGTGGCATTGGGAAATTGGCGACATCATGTGACACCAATTTGTCACTCGAGTTAAAACTTTTTCAACTTGTGCGACAAGACTTTCACGTCTTCCCATTCACTTATCATGTAATCCTGTTGCAGCACAAATGTCCTTCGTTCAGTATGGACAAAGGGTTATAACTCCTCAATGATAAATGATTTTCGGATGAACCACCAGATCACTGAGAAGAACAGTTGATTTTAATGACATCAGAAGGATTTGTGGGAAAAAGTCCTGCACGTTAAAATGTCCAAGTTTACAACAGAAATAAACGTGTTTACAACCCAGTGTCTATAGCTGATCCCCTCATCCATGACAAGTGTGCAAAGAGTTAATTTTCATGCATCTCACCTATTTAAATTGTATCAAAGCTCAAAGTTACATATAATTAAGGGTGTGGCTGAATGACAGGTGGATGCCCTCATAGGAGGCTAACTACCATCAGATCCACCCACTCACTCCTCCCCATCGCCTCGCTGTCTTCCAAATATGGTCACTTCTGGGTCTAAAAAGGACTGTTCACACTGTTAGTTGAATATTGACATTAAAGGTAGTTACACTTTATAGACAAAGTTTTGCTATTTTACATTTTATTGTGATATATAGTAGAAAAAAAGAGTTCAACTGAAACATAGATAATTAGTTCAGATACCAGTATATATATATATATATGTCTATAAATGGCTTATGTAAATTGCTGTTCAATACTTTTTATCTGTATTTTTAAATCCTCTCTTCAATTTTTTCTCTTCTATTTTGCAGGTTGAACTTTGTTTTTATCTCTGCTGCTGTGACAAAACAATTTCCCCAGTGTGGGATCAATAAAGTCCTTTATCTTTAACACTGTCTGATGTGCACATTATTGCAGCTGTTTAAATATTCTAATTTCATGCTCTTTAAATAAAATCTCCCCGTTAGACCAGACTGGACACATAAAATCTTCACAGTTTAACATCTAACACACTGTTTAATATATTTATGTGATCATGAGCTAATTCCTGTAAGAAACAGACCTGTAATCAGAGGTCAGAGGTCAGCTTCAGCTGCAGAATCATGGCTGTCAGGATGAATACAGCCTCTGTAATGAGGCGACCTGCTGCCCAGACTTGTTCAGTGCAGGCAGGCGGGATCACTACACTTATATGTAATCATTTCACTTGCATAATATCAGCTCTCACACACACACACACACACACACACACACACACACACACCTCTGCAAGCATCATGCTCCAAAACTAGGAGTGACGTGCCTTCAGGCTAAAAAGCAGCTTTGGTTTCCATATTTAAACAAACATGGACAGACATGTATCCACTTCTAGAAAGATACTTTAAATATAATTTTGCATCAACAAACTTTCTCTGATAGAGATAAATTCTGTTTATTGCCCTTGTTGCAAATTAAAGAAGAAGAATCAGACAGATGCCTGCATAGCAAACCAACTGTATTATCATTTTCATGAACTATACAGTATAATATATATTTTTTTGTCTGTAAGGTTAATGGGACTAACAGGACAACCAAATTGATTTAGACATGAGGACTATAATGCCATTAGAAAATCCTACAGTTACAGGAGAAAGCTTCTCTAAGGAAAACTGTTAATGCTCTTTGCTGGTTTACTTTTATTGCACCAGCCACCTTTAATTCTGGTGTTTATTTACCTTGTTAAAAACAGCATTACCACTAAACAAGGAAGTGACAAAAGTCCATCTTAAACATGGCACACTTTTACCTGGATGTTGCACTGAAAGAGATATGGGGTGACTGTGCAGAACTACTCATTAACTAGTGTTATTTCGCTGAACAAATGCACTTAATAAAATAAAAACCATGCCGAAGCTGAAATGACACCCAGCAAAGATTTAAAAAGTTTTAAATTCAGCTTTAGCCGTTTTATATTTCTGCTACAATGTTGATAAAATTAAACTGTGTGGTTTCTGATGCAGGTTTGGTGCAGCAAGTTGTCACAGAACGTAACTTGCGCGAGCTAGCGGTGACGTTGCGCTGCACGAGGGTTTTTATCGATAAGCTAACAAAGAGTTTCCCAGCAGCAGGAGTGTTGATACAGTCTGAGACAGATGCAGCAGTTTGTAACAGGACAACTTCATGCACAGCTCACCAGGACGGACAGTCAAAGGTAGGCGTGCTGCTGTGTGGCTGCGCTGCCATCTTCAACCACTTGTTTACTGCGCTGAATGCTGGGAAACTGAGGCAGACATGTGGGGACTGTAGTTTCTGAGGAACAGTGGCTTAATGAGGAGGAACAATAAAATGAACTTTCAAACTTTCATATACATAGCAGTCTCTGCTCAGGATACCCGCAGTTCAGTACATAAATAAATAAAAAAAATATGCTCAGTGAGAAGAAGAAGAAGAGTTTGAAGGAATAGAAGAAGAGTTGGAAGAAGAGTCAGAAGAAGAAGAAGAGTTTGAAGGAATAGAAGAAGAGTTGGAAGAAGAAGAGTAGAAGAAGAAGAAGAGTTTGAAGGAATAGAAGAAGAGTTAGAAGAAGAAGAGAGAAGAAGAGTTTGAAGGAATAGAAGACGAAGAGTTAGAAGAAGAAGAAGAGTTTGAAGGAATAGAAGAAGAGTTAGAAGAAGAAGAGTCAGAAGAAGAGTTTGAAGGAATAGAAGACGAAGGCTGTGTCTGAATGTCCACACTATTCCCTATATAGAGCACTATATAGGGGGTTACGCCATTTCCAGTCGTGTCTGAATTGCTTAAGCCGAAAAAAGCAGTGCACTCAAATTTTCCCACAATGCATCTTGAAAAGTAGTGAGCACCGATGGTCACTAGACAAGATGGCGGACCGGGAGTAGTGAGATGTGGGGTAGAAATTTTATTTTATTTTTTAATTATGGAATACGAAAACAACAAGGAAAGAATGAAATGCAATATCACTGAGCAAATTCATATAAATAATTGGGTTTTCTTTTGGGTTTATATTTTTCGTGCCGTAGTGGCCTGGTTACCATGGTGACCGCTGGTGGTCACATGATCTGACGCCAGGAGAAAGTAGGGGGTTTCGTGTCCGAATCGCCAGTTGATTCAGAGCACTATATAGCTCACTATGTAGCTCAGCACTATATAGCAAACGAGGGGTTAGGGAATAGTGTGGACATTCGGACACAGCCGAAGAGTTAGAAGAAGAGTCAGAAGAAGAGTTTGAAGGAATAGAAGACGAAGAGTTAGAAGAAGAAGAGTTTGAAGGAATAGAAGA
>OOFC01039719.1:0-11780 GCA_900323345.1 Pseudochromis fuscus
TATCAACTTGCACTGGTCTCATTATCACCATGCACTGGTCTCATTATCACCATGCACTGGTCCCATTATCGCCATGCACTGGTCCCATTATCAACATGCACTGTTCCCATTATCACCATGCACTAGTCCCATTATCGCCATGCACTGTTCCCATTATCAACATGCACTGGTCTCATTATCACCATGCACTGGTCCCATTATCACCATGCACTGTTCCCATTATCAACATGCACTGTTCCCATTATCAACATGCACTGGTCTCATTATCACCATGCACTGGTCCCATTATCGCCATGCACTGGTCCCATTATCAACATGCACTGGTCCCATTATCACCATGCACTAGTCCCATTATCGCCATGCACTGGTCTCATTATCACCATGCACTGGTCCCATTATCACCATGCACTGGTCCCATTATCACCATGCACTGGTCCCATTATCACCATGCACTGGTCCCATTATCACCATGCACTGTTCCCATTATCAACTTGCACTGGTCTCATTATCACCATGCACTGGTCTCATTATCACCATGCACTGGTCCCATTATCACCATGCACTGGTCCCATTATCACCATGCACTGGTCCCATGATGACACAGGATTTTAAACTCTTCATAGGAAACGTTTTGAACACCACAGGAAGGTGTTCATATGAAGATGGTAAACTCCATGTGAAGGCAGAAGTAACTTGTCTGTTTTTGTAATGAATAGCTGGTAACTGGTAATGACATCACTCAGTAACGCTCTGACCTGAGGGGTTTCGTACAGCCAGCTCCTCTTCCTCAGTTACTGTACGAGCAGCGATTGATTCACTTCTCCCACTGGAAACAACCTTCCTGTCATTTCAACTGATCTACATCCTTTTTTTCAGCTGCCTGTAAAAACAATCTGACACTGTTGCTGCAACACTTGAAATAAAATTTCCCAAACTTTGGCGGTGAGGTACACAATCCCTGATTTAATATTTCCTGCGAGCAAACATGCTTCAGCTGTTGTTTACATCCACAGTGATACCTGCATGATATTTCCAGAGGACAGCCTTTATTGCTTTCTGTGCTGAGCGGCGGTGGCGGTGGCAGGCAGTGTGCAGCGTGTGGGCCTGTACTCACACAGTGGTCCAGGCAGAGGGCCTGATGGATGCTGGGGGTGGTAATGATCTCCCCTCGCAGTGTGTGACCGGGGCACAGCTGGGACTCTGAGAGGACCCACTGCCCAGGCTGCTCTGGGGTCTGGCCAAGTACAGGTGACAGCTCCTGCCTGCAGACACACATGTCCAAGGAAGCCTCCAGATCCAGGTCTCCCTCTCCAAGGCCTCCTCTCAAGTAGCACACCATAAAACCCAAGTGGACATGTAATCAGTTCAATTAGTCCCAGTGTGTAGAGTAACAGCAACAAATCTGGAAATAAAACTGGGAGAGATTCAAAAAGATTTCAGCGCTGCTATGAATCTAAAAGACATGACCTCTCCTCCAGGAAGTTCATCCAGAGTCATGGCGTGAGGTAAATGGGAGGAATTGTAATGTGACGTCTTGCACAGGCCTGTCTTCAGACGCCAGCGTGTGACCCCGGTGACCTCCACCAGATCACCCGGTGGCCTCTGTCAGAAGCCGCGCTGCTGATTTATGCAGCATCAAAATGATGTGAAGTGCGATGGCTGTGAGCGGCTGAGGCCGGGTGGTGCTGCTGATGGTGTAACAGATACCGTGTCTCCAGACCTCAGAGAGGCCATTAGTGTTGTTTTGAACTGGAAGCCCAAACATGTTCAATGGTCCAGGCTCTCAGTGAGACGGGCAGCTACAGTGGAGGTAATGACAGGACTTTCTCCTGGATGGACCGGCCTGCCTGTCCACACCAGCATCATCTTGACGGATGGTGAGAGGGACAATAGAGTTAGTGTTGGGGCAGTGCTGCACCAGTCTGTGTGCCTGAGGCTGTTGCTGGTTTGTTGATTCCTCAGATTCCTCAGAGCTTTGTGTTGTCGTGACCGTTTCACCCTGGATCCTGGTTCAGACAGATCCTGCATACCTGACTGCACGGCTGAGAGCTGACATTAACATCTGATATGCAGTGTTACTCTGAAGATCAGAAATACTGTTCAGCAATTAATGTCAGCTGCAGAGAACTACCACTGGTACACACAGGTCGTCTGGAGCCTCATAATAACTTCACGCTAATTGTTTCTCTGTCCGACCCACAGCTTGGTTCACTCCTGAGGCTCTCATGGTCACGTGCTGTTACTGAAACTGAGAGACGCTCAAAAATAGAAACAAGGACACTCTGGAGACCAACTCTACTACACAACACACACACACTGCTAGACGCTAGCTAGCTAGCTAGCACAGTTAGGAAATTAGCATTATTTGGTTGAATATGCAAACGCTAATGTTGCTCCCATAGACTGAATTAAAAGTCACTGCGTATCAAAAATGAGGCAAATGCAGAAGTACAAACAGTGTAATACCACCAGCAGCCACTAGGTGCTGCTCCAACTGACTTCAATATAAACATCCTCATCTTCAATCCTGAAATATTCATCAATACATTTCTCCACAAGTCATTCTGATGTCATCAGATAAAGTCAAGTCTTCTTCTCAGAGATCTGGGGGGAGGAGTTAGGGGCGGGGCTGGTCTGATTGACAGGTGGTCCATCTGGAAATCATTTCATCATTAAGATTAGATACTAGGCTTCAATAAGAGGAGTATTTAGGGGTGTCGTTTGATTGGCAGCTGTGTTGTCCGGTGATTTCTAGGTGCATGAATCAGGAAACAACAGTTTTACTTCTTGCTAACAGGTGATGCTACTGTCTGTCAGGGAGTGTTCACCAGACGTTAGCACTGAGTGAAAAACATCATTTCCTGCAGGTTTCATTGCTTCCTCCCCCGGAGCTTCCTGTGCAGGGACCAGACTGGATCTGTTATTAAAATGCAACCTGCTGCCACTTTCCAAACAGTACAAGTACTGAATGTTCCCCTCTCTGCAGTGTGAGAGTAAAATGGATGGATGTGCTTCAGTTCTGCTGTGAAGTCCAAAATCTTTCTCATAAGCAAGTGTCAGTTTAATGGCAGCATTTCATCCGTTTCAAAACTCTGAGTGTCTCTTATCAGTCAGTCCAACGTTGTTCAGTGGTGCAGCTGCTATTGACTCAGGTTTTTATGCAGAAATGAATGAAAATGATCTTGGACCTAAGGGGTTAAACTAGATTTAATTTTTATTGCATCATGCCACAGAACTTAGAGGAAGTCTCTAAACTCATGAAAGCTATTTCACCTCAACACATGTAGAACTGTAATGAACAATATATATATTTATGTTGTCTTGTTTTTGTCTTACTTCACTATTGCATCCAAGAAAACTCCTCATATTTATTGATTGGTAATAATCCAACTGCAGATTTCAGAGACAAAGGTTTTAAAATTTAGTAAACAGGAAACTAGTGTTAGACCGTACCAACCGAGACCAAGACATGATCGAGACCAAGACAAGACCAACACCATGTATATCAAAGAAAAATCACAACAAAGCAGAACCAAATGACCAGGATCTTAGTTTTTAAATTAAGTTTCTTTTACATAAATGTAACAGCAACAAAACAAAGTTTCCTAGCGTCTGCTAGCGGAGGACAAGTCACAAAGACCACATGACACCAGGAAGGCGGTTCTCACTTATCACAGTAGTGCCGGTCTGGTCTTGACCGGTCTTGATCAAAAAACCTGAGTCCACCCTGTTCAACACCGAGACAAGACCGAGTAAAAACACCTTTGATTCCGAGACCCTTAAAAAGTGGTCTCAAGACCAGACTCGAGACTAAGACTCGAGTGTCGAGTACAACAACACCACAGGAAACTTTGGTGATTGACATGATAGTGAAAATGGCTACATCTTCAAAATAACACGGTTACAAGCAGATGAGCTGCTCACCAACATCTACTTCCTGCTGCAGAACTACAGTGTTTGGAGGACTGTGTGTGGTGACCAGAGGGTGAGGTCTCTGCTGGATGTGGTCCTTCTGGAGCCATCACACGAGAACCTCCAGCAGCTGGGACTAGACCCCCTCCTCCACATCTGAGTCCATGGTCCTCCCACAGGACAGGATGCTGTACCCTCCAGGTCAGGAGAGACACCTTACCTCAACTATCTGAGGGTCTTAACAACACGTGGGGGGATAAGGGATCGTGATCGTGAGGTCACCATCAGGCTGGGAGCAGCAGCAGTGGTCACAGACCTACCCTCTACCCTCACCTATGGTCATACACTTACGGTAATGACCAAGACAATCGTGGATACAAGCGGCTGAAAGGAGTTTCCTTCACTCCTCACTCTGCCTGGTAGGGTGAGGAGTCTGATCCAGATACCTCCTGGTCACCTCCCACTGGAGGTTCACAGGCACAGTGTAGACCCAGAGGTCAGTCCAGGACCTGCTGGAGGATCAGGGGGGAGGTACAGGGACGTACCTGCTGCCACCATGACCCTGATGGACTGAGGAGTTAAGTGTAATGTGCTTGTAAATGACTGACTGGTCACTACAGACAGAGCAACATGAACATTCATCTGAAGCATTCACAGACACTCTGACTCTCATGTCAGCTGTGGTCTGGTCTCCATCACTTCCTGTGGGGAGATCTGCTGTATCCTGCAGTCCATCAACATCTGCCTCCTGCTGCTCCAAGCACAGGCTGGTGGTGGTGCTTCTCTGAGGCCATTAAACTGTTGTTATGATAATTAGCTGAAAGCTCAAAGTTTGTGAAGCTGAGAGAAACTTTGTCACTACCACCAAACCCTTCACACAGCACAGTCATTTAATCCACTGTCTGTATCATTAGTGGAGCTTTAGAGTCTTTGTGTCAAACACCTGATGACAGGAGCACACTTCCTGTTTACTGAGGACAGTAACTGCTGCAGATCGCAGGCTTTCGAGGACCTCTCCAAACCATGCAAAATTAATGAAGAGCCCGGCAGAGATAACAGCGCTACATTTTTAATGCACCCTGTCACCGGTGGGGCTGCTGCAGCGTCCTCCAGAGACATCGATTAGCAGGAGATGGAGTGACAGACGACACCCCCGGGGAGCAGGGGGGGGGCTGTTGTCCAGTGAACACACTCATCGATATGTCATTAAACAATGACAGCGCCTCAGGCTGTTTAATGAAGTGTTTGCAATGTGATTTGGTTGTTAATAGCAGGGGCATTAAGGAGTATCAGGTTCTCACTACAGCTGCTGGATACTAAACAGCAGCCCGAGCCAACACCTTATAATGCACAATTACCAGCACTGTCAGGTGGGACGGTGGAGCTGGGAAACACTGAGTAGGCAAAGCTGAGAGAGGAAGACTGTGCAGGACTCTGTCACCTTCAGCTGCTGTGTATGAATGATGGCAGGTAGATGCTCACCTGTTGGAGGCAGCAGTGAAGCAGCAGAGCAGTCCTCTGGCAGTGTGCTGCTCACACAGCACCACTTGACTTTGGGCCAGAATTTCAAGGTCCAGGTAAGGGCATCATAAAGTGTATGTGTTGTGTGGACTGGAGGTTGTATCAAGATAATGTTGGCGTTGCAGGAGCTGCTGGGAGATTAGTTTGTGTGCAGGACAAAGTGCCAGTGCTGCCGTGCACCAGGTGAGAGGAAGGAAAGCAGAAACAAAAGAGCAGGATAAGGTGTTTCTTTGGAGATAAGAGGCTGTTTAGCCCGAGCTGCATGTGTGGATTTGTGCAGCGATGACTGATGTGCCGTTTCCCTGCTGCTTCATTAGTCTTTCTGTGCTGGAGCATTACATTAATTCACTGGGAGAGAAAACCCACAATGAAACATGCTGCAGAGATGAAGTGATAACACAGTCAGACTCATACATCAGGCTGCTGTGTGACTTCATATCAGATATCATTTAGTTCCTCTGCTGATGTAATAGGAGCCTCCTGACCACAGCCATGAAGTAATATCTGTAATACTCATTTAATGGCTCTGCAGCTCTTTTTAATTCACTGAGTGAAATGTCTTGTTGGTGCCAGTGTTGAAGCTTCACTCATGTACTCACCACAAACAGCTGTGGGTTGTTGTTTCCACATCTCACACTGTGTTACTGCAGAGAGCCGTCCACATGTTACATCACTACATGTGACACTGTAAATAACATCAACCATCAATATACTGTAGATTTACATGTTTCTACATCAAGTCTTCTTTCTTTAAACCAATGAAACATCTGAACCAAACACGACAAGAACAAGTGAGAAACAATCAAACTGCAGCTTTGGATCATTAAACACATTGAAGCTGATTTAAACCAGTCCAGCAGCTTCTCTTAATGATGAACAGCAGCTCATCCAGTTGGACAAGAAGTAACAAAGTAACAAAGTAACAAATGGATGAAAAAGTAACAAATTGGAAATGAAAACATGTCCTGACAGGTTGTAACACTGAGGCCATGAGACAAACCAGGACTGTCTGACCATAGATGAAAAAGCTGTTGGTGTTTTTGTAGGACAGTCCTGACGTCACTACTGGGCTGCCATGATGATGATGACATCACATGGGCTCAAGGTGACTCTCCACCAGTGTTGCTGTGAAGCAGGAAGTGACTGTGAAGACAGGTTGGTTCAGATTCTGTGTGATCACAGTGAGGGATGGACCAACACAGCCTCCTCATGTGAGCCAGTGTCAGCCAATCAGAGAAGGCCATCTCCCCCTCCATTCCTCTGATTGGTTGAAATATTTCTGGGAATTCATTGTTTCAGAAATGGAGATGTTATCTGTACGAGCTGGTTATTTTCAAACATTCCTGTGAGTCATTAGTTTCTGTCATCATCAAAAATGAATCAAATATAAATAATTAAAAACAGTTTTCCAAACAGAGGTTTTCTTCTAACCTGGATGTTACACTGTTGTTTTATTGGAGGTGTATTGTTGCTGCAGACTGCTGACTGTACCAGCTGTTCACACTGATGTCAAAACTGTCATGGACCCTGGTGGATACGATGTTGCCATAGCAACAACTGGACACAAGTGGTCAGCAGGGTGGTTTGGAGACGCTTGTCAAATACAGGTGTGAACACAGAGCTGTGTCTGGTCACTTGTGATCTGATCGCCCTGAACACAAGTGTGAACAGCACCTTCATCATCAGCTGATGACAACATCTTCTCCTCTGTCTACATTAAACCAGGACAATTTCACACTTTACTGAGTTTCTTTATGATAAGTGTTGCTTTACATTCTGTCTGTTAAACTGTAAATAATAATTGCATGATGCAATTCTTGTTAGCACAAAGATGATAATCATGTACTTTTACAGCAATCACCAGTGTTATCATAATCATAGCATGACATCCATAATGAAATCCTGTCATCAGAGAGTGTTGGCTGAGGAGCAGCGGGCTGAGACGAGGCGCAGCGGGACTGATGCTGAAACCTGGAAGAAGAATGAAATGAAATGTAATAAAAAACCTGTTGAACAGACACACTCGTCACACATCACATCCAGCTACACACTGAACACACACACACATAAACATCACATCCAGCTACACCCTGTCACCCTGAACACTCAGCTCTCCAACAGCTGATAAACCCTCTGATAAAACACTTGTCATATTATTGTAAATCATCAGAAGAAGAATCCAGGTGTTGCAGAGTCTGAGCAGCAGCTTCCTGTAAACACTGCACAAAAAACAAATGAAGTGATGAGGACTTGATATTTATTCTGGTGCTGTCAGATTAAAATGTTTGATCAGATTCATCACAGGGTTGATGTGGATTCATTTGGATTAATCATGATTAAATATCATCACTATTTAATCTATATTAATCACATTTCATTTTGCATGATGGTGGTTTGTTGCAAGCTAGGTGATGTGTTAGCCGCGGTGCTAGCAGTATGTGCTAATGTATACTTTGTGTATTTTAAGCTGAAAGGGCTTCGGTGAAAATAAAACTTCTTCCTGCAGAGAGTCAGTCACTGTTCTGTTTCCTGTGGAGAGGACCAACCTGCTGTTTAACATCCTCCATCCTTATTGGTTGGTTCTGCTTCCTGTCACCATAGGATGAACTTCCTGTTGGTGCAGGTGTGACGGTGACTCCACTTGGACAAACTGCACATTTCAATGTGTTGCACAGACGTTCAGAGTCTTTCTGTGCTGCAGATGATTAATTGCATTAAAATGATTAATCAGATTAATTATGATGATGGATTAATTGTGTTAATGCATTCATTTCGACAGCACTAATACATTATAATTAAACTGCTGACACAGTTTAACAACAGTGTGAACATCAGTGGATCAGAACAAGCTGTGTTCAGACTTTTAGTTTCTGTGTATTAATAATTTCCTGCACTGTCTCCAGCTTCATCTGCAGCACATCTTCAAGCCTCGTCTCAGAGCTTCACTCCCTCACCACCAGTCTCCTGAATATTGTCTCTGCAGGATAGAAATGATGGACGTAGCAGCAGTGACATCACCTTCAGTTTGTGGAGAAGTGTTTGAAGCCCAGAGTTTTGCATTAGTTTTTTTTTGGATCCAGAAGTGACCATGTTTGGGGAAGGAGGCGGAGCGGGGGCGGAGCTAAGGGGTGGATCTGACCGGAGCCCGTCATTAATCAACATCACTCAGCAGCAGGCAACAGAAGTGGTTCAGCTGAGAGACTCCCAGCAGCTCTGGTGATGAGCTACAGGAGGCAACACAACACTGTGACTAGACACTGATACAATCACACACTGCTCTCACTCTGCAGAAATAACACAATGTTCATTTGTATTTATTTTACTTTTGTGTGTCACTGTTGTTGTTGATCCTCTGCTGGCAGGATTACAGTTACACTCTCTCTGTTACACCGTGTAACTGGTACTTTGTGGTATGTAACAGAGTAACACAACAGGCCGGAGCCTCAGTGATGTCACCTGGTGGTTTGTGAGCTGCTGTTTTCAAACCTCGGGATTTAGTTTGTTTAAAGCCAGAAGTGACCATATTTGGACAGGTGGGAGGAGCTAGAGGAGTGGTTGTGTTTATTCATTTATGTAAATTCACCCAGACTGCAAACAGCTGCTGATGAAGGGAATAACATTTTGTCAGTTTGGGTGTGATGGTGGAGCGGGTAATAAAACACGGCGGCATCGTGTTTTTGATGATTGAAGTCAGTTGGAGCAGCACCTAGTGGCTGCTGGTGGTATTACACCGTTTGAGCCCCGGTTGCTTGGTCCATAAACAATCTATTAGTATTAATTTGCTGTTGGTGCCTCATGTGGACATTTGAGGAAGTGCAGTTTCTTGCACTTCCTTTAAGTTCCCGCCCTGGAGGTTTCTGCTGGATCAGGCTGATCTGAACCTCCTCAGGTTTTACTCCAATGATCTAATCTCCACACTTGTAAAGTTTGAGCATGTGTTGAATTGGTGTCTGGTTGTTATTTTAACACATTTGTTATTTTCAACTCAGACTTGTATTAATCAAACACAGCTGCCAGCTGTCAGAGTGGGTGTCAGATCCACCATCGCACAGACCCTGAAAACGCTGTTTTCTCAGTCATCTTCTCACCACCAGGAAGTGAAGCTGCTGCCAAACACTTTGTACTTCCTGTTGGTCTTTTTTCTCCTCTCACAGTTTGAAGTGGCCTCTGTTGGAAACAGCTGATGTCACATTGTTCACTGATCAGGATGAAGCAATATCACAGTGTTTAACTCGAACTTCAGGGTTGCTCATTTCATCATGGATACTTTCAGAGAGGGACTTATGAAGGGAAGCCAAATGTTCACAGGCTCTTAAGGACGATGACAAAAGTTTGTGATAAGACGGCGTCAACTGCAGCACAATCCCAGCTGCTGCGAGCCACGTATTAGCTTTTATCAGCGGGAGGATGGAGTCTGTAGGCAGGCTGGCTGCGAACATGCCACTTGGTGTATGATTAACTGCAGTTTTATTTCTCAGCACTACATCAAGACGCAGACGCAGTTCATCAATTTTGTGTAGGAAGGAGCTGACAGCATAATTAACCACTTCCTTTAGCTTCACAAATAAACAATCATTACTCACATCTGGATGTACAGGCCAGGGGAAAAAACTAGAAAAATACAGATGCAGAAAAAGAGCTTTTTAAGAAGTTGTACAGAAATTGAACTTGACTGTTCACATGATATCAGGACCGTTTAGTGCAGCTGGAAAAAACTCACAGCCGAGCTATTGTGCAACCATCTCGAACTCGGCCAAGTTACACAAAAGCAGAAGCTAAATAAACACAGAGGAGAGATTCACTGCAGGATTCCCAGACTCTGATAACTGTTCACCTCTCCTCCTCGGCTCCATTAGCAAACACTGACAAGCTGCTGTGCAACATGAGCCTGGGCTTTTTCTCCCATTGTCAGAAGTGACAGTCAACAGGCAGGTGTGAAGAAGGTAGGAGCTGCAACATGCTCCATATCCTCATGCTAATATATGCAGTGACCATATACTGAGGATGTGTTGGCAGAGCAGTGGGCACAGATGATAGAGACATTAAATGAGAAGCTGTCAGGGGGCTGCTCGCAGGACACTGTCCAGTCACAGCCGCCGTATATTTAGCCCCGTGCTGCATGTGGACTTTATCCCATTTCTCTTAAAACCACAAACTCACATTTCCACAGCGATGGGAAACTGTGAAGTGTAATTACAGCAGCTATGGGTTTAATGTAATGTGGCGTGTGGTACGTTCAGGACAGGAAACCATCGTCACCACAGAACAAATACACAGATCACTGCAGGAAAGAATGTGTTCTGTAACTGGAAGAACTGGGAAACCTGGCAGGAGACACTGGATCACTGTGATGTTTAATGGGAATATAATTCAATGAACTGCTTTCTCTTTAAGTACTACTAATCACATATCATTATATTTTACTGCAGTAGACTGTAGTGATGGTGACTTGACGACATTCATCAACTTCAGGGAGGTTTTTAAATTAATAAAAAGTTTCAACATACCTGCTCCTTTAAAAGGATTTTCTTTACTAGTTCTTCTATTTGTTACAGTGGAGAACAAACCTGGAGACATCAAAGCTACAACATGAAAAGGAACAAAGGAGGAAACCAAAGGAAGTGTCAAATGAAACAGTGTTATTCAGGAAAGCAACTACTACACATCAGAACACAGGGTGTAGAGACACTCCCACATGTAACACTCCCACATGTAACACTCCCACAGGTAACACTCCCACAGGTAACACTCCCACATGTAACACTCCCACAGGTAACACTCCCACAGGTAACACTCCCACAGGTGACACTCCCACAGGTGAACACTTCCACAGGTGACACTCCCACAGGTGAACACTCCCACAGGTAACACTCCCACAGGTAACACTCCCACAGGTGAACACTCCCACAGGTAACACTTCCACAGGTAACACTCCCACAGGTGAACACTTCCACAGGTAACACTCCCACAGGTGAACACTTCCACAGGTAACACTCCCACAGGTAACACTCCCACAGGTGAACACTCCCACAGGTAACACTCCCACAGGTAACACTCCCACAGGTGACACTCCCACAGGTGAACACTCCCACAGGTAACACTTCCACAGGTAACACTCCCACAGGTAACACTCCCACAGGTGAACACTCCCACAGGTGAACACTCCCACAGGTAACACTCCCACAGGTGAACACTCCCACAGGTGAACACTCCCACAGGTAACACTCCCACAGGTGAACACTCCCACAGGTAACAGTCCCACAGGTGAACACTCCCACAGGTAACACTCCCACAGGTGACACTCCCACAGGTAACAGTCCCACAGGTGAACACTCCCACAGGTGAAC
>OOFC01039740.1:2419-42453 GCA_900323345.1 Pseudochromis fuscus
ATTATGTAGTATTTCTCTTTTTTTTATGTTTTACAAACCAAATTGTAAAAACCAGCAGATTCATCCTTAATAAAACAATTAGACATGTTCGCAAAGGCACATTTTATTGTGTAGCATCTTTAGCATAGTTGTTGATATACTACTGCGTATATACTACAACACGGGTCTTTTGTACCTGAGATGGAGTCGAGGAGATTCCCTCCATCCTGCCGTTGTAAATGTACACGGCTCCTTTAAGGTCGTCTTCCTGTGGGGCTCCAACCGCCACATCTGCACACACACACACACACACACACACACACACACACACACACAAATTACTGTTACTAAATGCTGGTAGTGGGTAGAGTGCCCTTTGTTATCTTTGGACAAAGACAGGTTTGTTTCCAGCCTTTATGTTTTGCTAATATAAAGCAACTATATAAGAGACATATTTGCTTTTTATTAAAGAAAGTAAATCTGCACGTGTTTATGTAAAATCTTTACCGGTAGCTGTATTCAGTATTGCAAAGTCAACAAGAGTGAAAGTCTGTAGTGTAGTGCCATCAGTGATTAGATTTTATTTTTTTGCCAGAAGTGACCATATTTGGACATGAAGGGAGGAGTGAGGAGGCGGGTCTGACACTTGGGAGTTGAGGATGGTCTCATTGGAGATCAAACCACGCCTCTAATATCTACTTAATGATGAAATGATTTTCAGATGGACCATGAGAAGGGTTTATTTTAGCTGATGACCTCAGAATGGTTTTGTCCAGGCACTCTGGTTTCCTCCCACAGTCCAAAGACATGCTTGTTAGGTGAATTAATTGGTTTAAATTGACCATAGGTGTGAGTGTGAATGGTTGTTTGTCTCTGTGTTAGCCCTGTGATAGGCTGGCAACCAGTCCAGGGTGTACCCCACCTCCTGCCTGATGACAGCTGGGATAGACCCCTGAGACCCAAGTGTGGAGAAAGCAGGTGTAGATGATGACTGACTGACCTCAGAGTGACTTGTGGGAAAAATGTACTGACTGATTACTTAGGATTGAAAATGATGATTTTTGAATTGAAGTCAATTGGAGCTGGAGTTTTTGGAGGCAGCATCTCGCCAGAAACCATAGTGGTGACCTGACCAACCATCCAGAGTCAGAGGAGGTAAAACATTGAGGGCGCCTTTGCTTTCAAGTACAGATTTTCTGAGAAGGATACAAGGGGTTTTTTTTGGACACTACCTGAACTTGTAATGTTACTTGTAAAGTTACTTGTAATGTTACTTGTAATGTTACTTGTAAAGTTACTTGTTACCATTTCTAAAATTGCAGCTGGAAAATGTTCAACAGGATGAAAGTATTTAGGAGAAGTAAATACACATGAGAAAACACCGGCATGGTCCGTTAATATTTAACCTGAGTCCTTTGAAGATGTGGAGGTCTGAAACCTTTTTTTTCCTCAAAGAGAGAGGAACACACACACACACACACACACACACACACACACACACACACACACACAGTCACGTTTCCACTTTAACTGAATTTACTGGAAACCTAACACTAGCCATGACCACCACCTCCCGAACCACAACTCTAACCTGAAGTCTTCATACTGAAATTTAATGATTTACTTTTTGTTCCTCAAAAGGGACACACAATGTGACTGTGTCTGTCCCAACAACATGAGTAACACACACACACACACACACACAGCCTTTTATCTCGCTGTGGCAGATTAAAGGCCCCGTTCAACAACACTTTGTCATTACCGTTTAATGAACTTAATAACACACTCCACCCCTCACTCCCACACTCACAGAGATGGTGACGGGGTTTGTGTGTCCATGTTAGGGCGTTGTGTTACAGTCAGGGTGTGGGTTGTGGCCCCTGTGATAAAACACCTAAAATACACAACCACCACATTACACACTCTGCTGCTACTGAGGTGATGTAGTCAGATTTTTTTTGCTGTGTTGTGGTGACGCAGGAGCAGAACTTCCTAATTACTGCTGCTGAAGTGCCCTGGAGCAAGGACGTGAACCCACAGCTGCTGAACTGGAAGTGTGCAGAGGGAAACTGATGATGTGCAACTAGTACTACGATTACTACTGAACCCCAATGAAGCATCAGTGGACCAAATACTAATTCATCAGTATCAGAAATAGGAGAAGCAGCAGTAGTTTTTGAAGTAGTAACAGTAGTAGTATATGCAGTAGTAGTAGTTGTAGATTTGTTGTTTTAGATGTAGCAAGAGCAGTTATCAGTGGTATTTCCATTTGTTGTATGTGATGCATTTGCAGTATTAGTATACGGAACAGTAGAAGCAGTGTTCATTGAGTCAGACTGTGTGGGTGTGGTCGTTACCGGGGTAACCGTCGTCATCCAGGTCTCCCAGGTCAGCGATGGTTTCTCCAAATCGTGCGGCGTAGGCGTCGCTGCCAGTCAGCTGAAACTCCGCCTCCAGCATCTTCGCCTGAGACCAGAGTCATAATGAGAGGAAACAAACTTCGTCCCAGCAGGTCTTTCTCGCAATTGTGATTTTCCGAATGTGTGAATCAAAATGGTGAGAAAGTCTTAAACATGCAGAAAATTTGCAAAAAAGGGAAAAAGAGCCAGAGAGACATCCCAAATTAATAAACTGTAACTGTGTCTCCGTGTGCTTACCTGGCCCTGGTTGATGTACACGTGAACTCTTCCCTCCTCCCTGACGACGCCCGTTGCCATGGGAGCACCAACCAACAGGTCTGACAACCCGTCAGCGTTCAGATCCACGGCGCAGACACTGGAGCCGAAGTAAGATCCCAGCTACAGGAGGAAACACAGCTTTAAGTTTCCTGTTGTTTTAAATGGAGGAGGGTGAAGCGGCGTTCCTCACCTCTGTTCCCGACACTTCAGAGACGACCCGCAGCATGTTGTTGTCGACGGTGAAGATGAAGACCTGCACGGCACACAGACCTTAATCATCACAACTGCACAACACAATTAATTTTACTGATATTTAGTAAACAGACAGAGAGGGGGGCGGGTCCTACCTTGCCCTTCTGGTTGAACTGTGGAGCTCCGCCCACCACCTCCACAGTGTCAGCACTCAGGAAGTGACCGGCACCGACAGAGTAACCTGAACAGCAGCAGAACAAAGACTCAGACTTTCCAGTTAATGAACATTTCTACTCCTTTACAAACATAATATATTTTTATGATGATCTTGTCTTTGGTAGATTATTTTACTACACCCTGTTGAAAATTGATCAGGATAATTATCAGTGTTTCACATGTGAATTTGATGAAGTTATGATAGTTTGAATAATGTATTTCCTGAAGGAATTGCAGTGTGATGCTGAAAACTGAAATAATTTGCCAAGAATAGATTAAAAATGATCAAGATATTCAAGAGAATAAAGGAGAAGTAGAAAAAGTTCAATAAAAAGTAGACATAAGGTAGAGAAAGTAAAAAAGTAGAAGTAGGAAAAATAAAAGTGGAAAAAGTTAAAAAAAGAGTAGGTGAGTAGAAGAGTAGAAGTAAAAATATACAGAAAGTAGAATAAGACACAGCACAAGTAGACCAAGTAGATGTACAAAAGTAGTACAAGTAAAAGTAGAAAAGTAGGATTACAAGTAGAAAAAATAGAAAAGTAAAAAAGTAGATGCAGTAGAAATAGAGAAGTTAGAAAAGGAGAAAGTATAGAAGAAAAAAACAGAAATGTAGATAAAATAAAAACAACGGTATATGCAGTAGACATGGAGAAAGTAGAAAAGTAGAAATATAAGTACAACCAATACAAGTAGCAGAAGTAAGAAAAATAGAAAAGTAGAAAAAGGTGAAAGGTTATTTGCAGTTAAGTTACACAAAGATCTGGAGGAGACACGGAGCAGTGAAAAGAGACCAGAACAAAAATCCACGTTGCAAATGTTTAGTGAGAAAGGAAACGCAGCGCCGCTCTGTTCACGCCTGTGTACACTGGTGACCTCACGTATACAGTTTTACTTCCACTGCTGCTGTTGCTGTCACCACCGATTAAGATATTTCAAAAGACCCACACTGACCCTGACATGAACCTCTCGACTCTGAGGCTGTCGTACTCAGTGTTGTATAAATTCACCAAACTCTCTTAAGTTGCTCAGCCTGATACATGCCACCTTGTGTAAAACTGTGTGTGTTCAGTAGTGACCTTTAAGGATGCTTCAGTCTAGGGGTGTCGAGATCCCCTATCCTGCATGTTTTAGATGTGTCCCACTTCCAACACCTGATTCAAATGATCAGGATCGTGATCAGGCTTCTGCAGAGCTTGATGATGAGCTGATCACTAACCCTTACTTTCTGCTAATTGTATCAGCTCAAATGAATGACTCTGTATTTGTGTTGATACAGCTCAACCAAAACTCCACCACTTTGGTTTGGGTTAGTCAGCGTTTGTGGCCGGTACTCGTTTCCAAGAACATCCCACAAAGACAACCACAGCTTTCGAATGTCTTTCAAATAAATTTCCTCCATATTTACAGACACTTAAACTTCCACTTTCATCTTAACTGAAGGGACAGTATCTTGTAGCCGGTGACACTGTCTGACCCTCATCTCATCTGTGTTATATTATTACGATCATCATCAGTGTTTGTGTGTTGTTTTGCGACCCTGACGACAGTGGAGGTGTTTTCTTCCCACAGAGTGAAACCAAAACACCTCGAAGTGAACATCACACCTCTCTGCATGGCTTCCCGTTAACCACAAACACTGAGAGGTGATGCATGTGCTCAAGTGCACTTACACAACTTACATGTGTTTCTGCTGAAGCCTCAGTGTTAATGTTATTTCATCGTAAAGTAGCACAGGAAGAAAGACTCGCTCTGACAAACTGATAGGACAGCAGCAAGTTAAGTCAGGAGATCTGCTAATGAATGTCGCAATGCTGGTTGCTTGGAGCCAGAAGTGACCATATGTGGACATGAATGGTCTGACCTTTGAACCCAAGGATGTTATTCTATGTGTGTGAGACTGGAGTTCAGGTCTGGTGAATCGAACGAGTCTTACCCATAAATCCTCCTCTTTCTGAAGCCTAATTTATCTCCACCACCACATCACTGAGAAGAAGATCTAACTTTGAATAACGACATCAGACAAATATGTATTGACTGAGTATTTCAGGATTGAAAATGAAGTCGTTGAAGTTGTCGATGGTGTTGCAGTTTTTCACACTTCGACACTGGCCTCATTTTTGAGACGAGGCCTCATTGCCTCGTCCGTCTCTAAACACAGTCTGTGATCACAGCGCAGTGGATTGTGAGGAGGAAGATGTAGCAACAGATGTGTTTTGTATTTCCCCTCTGATAAAAGGAAAAGGAGACAGAGCCTGTGCAGCTACCGCTTCACAAACACAGACACACTTTTATTTACTGGTGTTTTTGGTCTTCTAGGGCTCTAACCTGTTATCACATGTGTATATATGTCTGTATTTGTCCACTATTGTGTCTAATGGTGCATTTACACTGGTACCTACTTGGCGCATTTCCACTGGCAAAAAAGTACCTGGAACTTCGTACCTGGTACAACTTTTCGTACCTCCTCTCCTGCGGTTCCAAAAAAAGTACCCGGTTAGGTCGGAGCAGGTACTAAAATCTTATTGGTTGGAATCGTCACTGAATCGTCATTGCGGCATCACTGCATGGCATATGATCTTTCCCCGCAAACACGCCATTTTTAAATCTTCGGCAAACCGTGCAGACGTGTTTGAAATAACAACAAGAAGAGAAATGGCATCTGTTAGAAATCCTGCCCCATGGACTCAGGACGAGGTGCAAACCTTTCTGTCATTAGTCGCCGATGAGAAAATTCAGACGAAAGAATCGCACAAAAGATGACGTCACGAATGACGGCCAGCTACACGGAGGAGGGACGATCCTCGGCAATGTAAATGCAACCGAGGGGCCGATCCCGAGCGAGCCAAAGTGAAGCGAAGCAAGTAGGTACCAGTATAAATGCGCCAATAGTGTCTTTGTATTCTTCTTTAACTGATTTTTGATTGATTTTGATTAAAGTCGATTTAAAAGTGTAGAGCATGCACTCATCTGTAACTCTTTTGTACATGTAGATCAGGACTTCTAACGTCTCTGTGTCTCTGTGACACCAGTGTGGTGAGATGAAAGGGACGCACAAGTGCAGCTGCATCTCAAATTATTCAGAGTAAGGTCTGTGATCCAACTGAAACATTGCATTAGTAACACAGGGACAATAATAACACAGGACAGCAGGGCACTCTAAAATAAATCTATGTTACACAGCTCTCCATTGATGTGTCTTTCTGCACCGTTACACAATGCAACACTTAAAACTGATCCTCTGACCAGCGTCACACTTCATCTTCAGGTCAAATGCTGTTCATTTACTTTAAAGTGGTGACAAATAAGAAACCTCTGGTGGTGTCCTCGCTGCCGTGAAGCAGAGGAAACGTTTGATTTGCATTTACAGTTAGTGAAAAGGAAGCCTCCACATCTCTCTCAATAAAGCCTCAGTTCAGAAACGCACATATTTACAATTAGTGATGCTGTAGCGCATCAGCTGACATCAAGTAAACAGAAGAGTCCCAACTCACAGTCCAGTCAGTCTGTGCTGTTTTCCTCCTGACTTCTCAAATCAGGAAGCAGAACGATCCTTAGGTTTATCCAAGTGTTTACACCACAGCTGGTGCATCTTTTTAAAACATTTTTCTTCTTCTATAGCTTTAAATTTTCATACACCAGTTGACAAAATCACATTGCAACATCAGTAACTGTTCACATCTGATATGGAAACCAATCAGTATACAGTAAATAAGCCTGATGGGTGTGAGTATGGACATGAACACAGGCTGTCCAGATGTCTCCAGCTGTGTAGATGCTGCAAACACATCATCACAGTGGTGCTAAAGCTCAGGCTCATTGAAACACGTGAACAGAAGAAGCTGTACTTCGTGAGTAGTATTACTGCAGTAAAAGGTGTACTAGTTACCCAGGTAGCTTCCAAATCTGACGGCTCCAGTGTCATCATCCAGGTACACTGACATCCCTCTGCTGGACGTGTTGTAGACCAGGACTGAGCCCGTCCAATAAGACGTCCCCGGAGCCCCCATGATGATCAGGTCCTGAGAAAGAGGCAGTCTCCAGATTTTAATGTGTACATATCTCTGAACAACTGTGTTAACATTGGTTGTTTTGAAATCGCCGCAGTGACACGCTACTCTAAAAAAAGGAATTTCTATATTTCAACATCGTGAAGAGGAACAAGACGAAAAACAGATGGCCTCCATTATCTTGTGATTTCAAAAACATGATGTGCGTCTGAATGGATCGCATTGAGTCTGCTGCTGGAAACAGGGAAGACAAACAAGAGTTTAACAAAGCCCGCTGCCTGTGTTGTTACTGACCTCTGTCAGGAAGTTGGAAATACCCGCCTGACATGATCCATAATCCTCGCCGAACTTCCTCTGGTGGTCTGCAGGAGACAGACAGACGGGTTGAGAGGTGAAGGTGAACAAACAAATAAAGAGACAAAATCCAAATGTTTTCCTTGTGCTGCTGAACATCTGTGAGATTCTCATGCGCTCAGACAGACACAGGCCGTCTGCACTGGCTCTTTGGGAACCTCTGGGAACCCAAACCTCTTCCTCAGCCGAGATCTAACCTCACTAACAACGAACATACTCACAGGTAGACACAAAGACACAAATCCCAGACATAATCTCAAATGAAAAATGTCCATTTAGATAGCAGAGTGCTGTTTAAAGCAGCTATAATCATGTATCAAATCAAAATCAACGTGCAGTGAAATGCTTTGGGTGCTTGTTCGGGTGCTTTTCACACAATAGAGGAAAAGAAGCAAGAAAACCCACATTTCTTTATAGAAACCGTAACAGTAACGAGGACTTTTTACCCGTAGAACAAAGATTTTAGACATTAGACAGCTTGTAAAACGCCAATGAGCTTCATGCTGCCGATACATGACAAACACCGGTGTTTAAGTTCAAAGCGTCGGAAAAAAGTAGCGGCCTATAGTCTGGAAAATACGGTAATAATAATATCTTAGTATTTTTTTAATGTGTCAAATAACTATGTGATAGCAGGGTGACAGTGTTTTGATTGAACATGAAGTCAATTGGAGTTTTTTTAGAGCCAGCATCTAGTGGCCGTCGGGAGTATTGCACTTTTTTTTACACTTCTGTATTGACTTCACTTTGAGGCCCAGTTGCTTCATCCATTTTTACAGTTTATGGTTTGCGCGCACCTCTGTAGCAGGGGATCATGGGCTGGCCGTGTTTCAGGTCGTTGCCATAGCGATAACAGACGCCATTAGGCAGCTTGCTGTTTTGGCCGTCTTTCTTAGCGTAGTAGACGTTTTTCCAGCGGTGACCACACGCCTGCACATACACACACACACATACACACACACATACACACACACAAACAACATGTGACACATTAGTAAGTCAGCAGCAGCATGTTGTCATTCCCAGGACCCATATCACTGTGACAGAGACAGAAACATCTGAACCCCTAAAAGAGACAGTTACACAGCACACAGCGTATAGCCAGTGATTCAGCAAGCTTAAAAAAAACGTGTCTAATGGACATCACTTGCAGAACGTTGACATTCACAGTGTTGCACAATCCTGTACTCAAGTAAACTGTTATATAACAAATGAAAAGAGGGAGACCTCAGCATTATTTCTCACTTCTGCTCAAAGTGACACGTGTACAACAGTGTACACAGTACTGTTATTTCATTAATGAACATGCTAACTGATGAGTTGTTCTTAGGACTTTATAGACAAAAACATGATTATCATAATGTCTCAGCTCTCAGATGCCGTTTTAATTTTTCCAATAGTGCAAAAGATCAATAAATTCACGACAGCATTAGTGTTTATTAAATGTCACTGGATTCGTTGCCTGCTGTGACCTTTCTGTGACGATGATGCTTATTCATATATGAAAAACAACATCTGAAACTGCCAGAAGGTTTAGATACTAAAAAGATGACAACGATTAACAATAATGTTCCTGAGAAAAAAAAACTTTATCCTCACTTTGGAGTAAGAACCACAAGTGGCCCTATTGACCAATCACAGAGAGACTATGTGTGCAGGTTACCAGGATGTGTCCTCCGTTGTCTCCAGGTTGTCTGGAGAGACTGACTCCCAGCCACTGGTGATCACTCTCTGCTTCACATGTCTTCCCACAGGTCTGCAACTCTGCACACACACATTTACACACACACTGTTTACATCTAAGCAAGAACACACAATCTCATTTTCACCAGCACTGTATACATATTTATTAACTGATTTACAGGCTCAAAATCCGATAAATCTACAGCATTAAAATCCGATAAATATAATTTTAACATTGCGCTAAAGCACTGTTACTGTACTTTGGATCTTTTTAGTAATTTTTCCCACATTGTAGAAACTTGTTACACAGACTGTGTCGACTTGAGGGTAAAAATATTTGCATCTGCGCAGTGATGATGCAATAACGCAGTGACGATTCAAACCAATCACATTTTAGTACCTGCTAGTACCTGGTCAGGATTTGTTTTGGAACCGCAGGAGATCAGGCACTAGAAAAGTGGTGCCAGGTATTTTTTCTAATGGAAAACAATAAGTAGAGTCGAGTAGAGTAGAGCTACTGCCATGTACTGGAAATGCACCAATACACAATGTGGATGCTTTCCATCTTTGGTGTGAAGGACCGGCTGTCACTGCTGGAGTAAAGCTGGAGAAAAGACAAGAAACCCACCAGCAGACATGTGGTGGCAGCGGCTGGGCTCGGCGGTGATGTTGCAGCGGAAAACAGCTCCTGGAGATCGAACCGACTGACTGGAGTTTGCCACTGGAGCACCAACCACCAACCTTCCCCAGAGAGAGACACAGAGAGAGAGAGGCAGTTCAGACAGGATCCTTCACTCAGTGTCAATGGCATCTGTGTGTGAAGCATCAAGGAGCTTCTGTCATCGGTAAGACCAGGCTAATTAGCGTGCATACACACACACACACAGTTGTAATGAAGTTAGCAGCTCACAGACCACTATTACAATCAATTACACATACATTTGTAAGTATTCAATTATTATTTTTAGGTTAAAATTGATGACTGAGCAGATCAATCACCAATAATATTGATAAAAGATCAACAGAGGTTCAATAAAACATTAATAATCAACAAAGATTCAAGAGCATCACACTATAGAACATAAAAAGTAAATCAATAGAGGATCAATAGCAGCTCAAGAGGGAACCAGCAACATAATAACTAAACAATTCATATAAAGTCAATTATGTCTCAATATAGGATGAATACATAGATCAACAACAGATCAATAGATGAATATCAGGATATGAATAGGAGATTAATAAAGGATCAATAATGAATTGATAAAAGATTAATTCTCTATCAGTAGTTCAGAGGATCAGTGAAGGTTTCAGGAAGATTAATATTGAATCAGATGAACAGTATAGATCCAGACCAGCTGTGAGATCTGTAGCGATGCAGCAGGACCGAGTATCCAAACATTGAAGCGGGAGGACCACTAAACTCCAGACTGTGGTCCTGATCCAGACTGTAGCCTGCAGCAGGATGGACCAGAACCAGGACCAGGACCAGGCTGTGGCACACACACACACTGACTGCTGAGGAGCCCATGGTGGAGGCGGAGCTGCAGGAGATGACAGAGGGATCAACTTTGGTTAAATTTGTGTTCAAATCGTCTTCAAACACACAGAAGTATCAAAGTTCTCATCTGAACATGAGTAAAAAAAAAGTGAATGAGCATCTTACCCAACATGTTTTTACTCAACACAGTTTCCTCATTTTTATGCTGTTTTTCAATCAAACTGGGCCACAGGTCGTTGTAAATGGTTAAAATACAAAATTAGTTGTTGTTGTTGTTGTTGCCCAACACTGAAAAAAATCTGAGTTAAAAAATATCTAGTTTAATGATTGATGCCTGAAGTCAGAATAATCAGAAAACTTTACTGTACCTTTACTTAAAAAGAAATGTAACTATGTAACTTTCTGGTTACGTTGGCTAAACTTTTAATATTTTTAATTAGTAAAAATATTAAATTGACACATTGTGACTTTTCTATGTGGACATTTCTACTGAGTAATGTTACAACTGAGAGTTATTGACATTATTATAATTTTCTTTTACAGATTTATTTATGACTTTCTGCTTTAAAATGTCTAAAATATGTAATGTATGTTTTCCATTATGACTCCTCACCAGAAAACAAGTTAAAGACAGAATCTAATGTTTATTTTCAGTCTTCATCATCTCTGTCCAGTTACCAACTAACGGTCATCTTACCGTTACTTTACCGCCCAGCCAGCAAAGAGCCTGTCCCGGGTCAGACAGCGGGTATCCCGGGTCAAACTGTGCGTCCAGATGTTGACTCCGTTAAAAAAAAAAAGAGCCACAGTTTCTTGTAGAGAGTCTCCGTTAAATCCTCCTCGTCCCCGGCGTGACGCGCTCCTCTAAACCTCCTGTTGCTCCTCGGTCCGTTTAAACCGTTAAACGTGCGTAAACCCGGTGCGCACGAGGCTCCGTGATCCTCGCATGGAGAGAAGCACGTGAACTAAGATGAAACTAAAATGAAGTGGAAAAAGAAAATGAGTAAAAACTGAACTTCAGTTGAGTTCCACATGAAGTCAATGAAACTGGGCGATGTGCGCGCGGAGATCCTCCCTCCCTCCATCCCTCCCTCCCTTTGAGTGCATGTGCGCGCGCGCGTGTAACGGTGTTTCCTCTCGAGCCTCCCCCCAGCGTGTGTGTGCGTGTGTGTTTGGGGTGTTTCCTTTTCAGTTATCGGCAGAGTGTGAATGGAGTCAGTGTGGCTGTAATCTGATTTCACTGTGAACGATGAAACACATACTCAACATATATATCTATATAGCAGCTATATATAAGTATTTTGTAAATGTAACTTTCATAGTTCCCTTTTATAGATTACAGTTTGGGACGCAGTTACTTCATAAAGTAATTTGTCAGGACACAGACAATTGTGGAGTATTTTAATCTTTGAGATACAGCTCCTGAAGCAAAAATGTGTTGGAAAAAATAGTTAATAAATTATGTAAACAATACAAAATCAGTTTAATATGTGTGAGATACAGTATTTTATTCTGACATGTAACATAACAAAAGTTCAATACACTATAAAACTATAGACTGTGAAAAGAAATGGACCATCTCAGGTTCAAGGGTCAGACCCGCCTCCTGACTCCTCCTTTCATATCCAAATATGGTCACTTCTGGCTCAAAACCACCAACATGGTGACGTTCAAATGTCAAACTCCGGGCTTCAAAACGTGAGTCCACTCTATTAAATCTACTTAATTACATTTCACCACTGTGCAGATGTGAGAGTGGACAGTGGGTTTTCTCGTGTACTTAGTGCAAAGGTGTGATGTACATTAACTGTACACAGTACCACCATAGTGCTATTCTTGGCTTTCACCTTTAAAGAAGTTTCAGTGCGTAATTCGAGGACTGAAGTGTAACCACAGTGTGATGTCACAGCCGCCATGTGGTCTGTAATCGTGCTCAGCTGAAGTGACACCTCTGACCATGTAAAGTATCATTAAAGTCATGTTCACACAAAGATTTCTGAGTTAGAAAACACATGTATAAAATAGTGGAGTCTGTTACTATTCCTCCAAATGATATTACTGTTTATCTTATGATTCATTGTCATTGTGCATGATCAGAGGAAGCTATGGTGTTTTTCCCGACTCTTTTCATTCCACTGGTGTTTTGGAGCCAGAAGTGACCATATCTGGATATAAAGGGAGGAGCGAGGAGGCGGGTCTGACCCTTGAACCTGGGGACACTGTCCAATGTGTATGACACTCAAGTTCAGTTATTGGAGACCAAACCTGTTGAATTAACCATGCCCATAAACACTCTTCTTTTTGAATCCCACTCTCAACTTAAATGTGATTCCCTCTGAGTTTTTGTTTTTTGGAGGCAAAAGTCACCATGACTGCTTTTGGACTTAGGAGGTGGGACCCCGAAGTGCTGGCCAATCAGACCACGTGGCCTAATGGATAAGGCGTCTGACTTCGGATCAGAAGATTGAGGGTTCGAGTCCCTTCGTGGTTGTTTTTAATATGATTTGCCGCAGAGTGAGGTCTATACAGTTGTATGTTATGAGACTTGAGTTCAGGGCCAGTCTCATTGTAGACCTCTCAGTCAAACTAACAACAACCCACACTCAAAATTACTTATGGAAAAAATGTATTGACTGAGATTGAAAATGACCTTTTTTGAATTGAAGCCAATTGGAGTTATTTGGAGCCAGCATCTAGTGGCTTTTGAGAGTATTGCAGTTTTTTTACACTTCCACAATGGCCTCATTTTATCCATCTCTATATACAGACTTTGTGACCGAGGGATCACGATCCCCCAATAATTGTTGTTGTTTGTTGTTGTCGTTGTCTGTGGATGGAAACAGTGTGGGGGGAGATGTTGTTCCTGCTCCGAGTTAAAGCAGAAAATGTGAGCATGAATGCAGGCCAACGGGAAAAACACAAGCTAACAGGAATGCAGCATTTATGTGATAAAGATTTTGGCCCTGATCCCATCAGATGTATAGAGACGGAGTCCTATGAATAGCACCAGAAAACCCTCTATAGGGAGGCATATGCAGCTGAAACCACCACTGGATGATAGCAGGACAGCAGGACATCGGTTCTGGGTAAATATTCACTAAAAATAAATTCTCCATCACAATTACTTTGTGCGATTGCAACTGTTTTAATTCAGTGTTAGCAGACTCTGTGAGCTATGACTTTATAAGTAGTGTGAAGGAGTGTGAAGTGATGAACAGCTGGTGTTAGGTGTGTTTAAGGGAGGAAGAAATTTCTCCTGGAAAAGTCACGGAAGAGCTCGAACCTCCCTGTGATTCATTCCAGACCCTCAACCAGCCATCATTAAATAAACCAGAGGGACACGGAGACAAAGGAGGGAGGGCAGCTTTGAATCTTCACTGTTGTGCATCAGTTGTATGGACCAAGGATATCACTACATATATACGACATCAACTATCAGCCTGATTTTATCCATTGTGGTAAAAATAGCTCCAGACTGAGAGACACTTGTGGAGACACTTGTGTTTTGGTGAATGTCGGACGGAAACTCTTCCTCCAAGCACACATACACGTTCACTCAGTGTTTGTTGGTATTTCCTGTTAATGACCCTGCAGTTATTATGCTGGAATCTGAATGGCTACTGCTCCCACTCCCACACACTCTGAGCATCCATGTGATGTAAGAAAAAAGTAGTATGATATCGAAACACCTGGAAATCCAGCCCAAGTCATGATTAGATTGTAAAGATATTGTAAACTGCACTGTAAAGATAATCGGTAATTTTACAAAATTTCTTCTGTTTATTTTTGTGTGTTTGTTTTAAATACGCAAAGATTTAAATAAAATACAAGAACATGCTGTGAATGTATATGTTGTAATTGAACACTAATCAGATTTTCAGCCTTAAAAAAAAACAAAAAACATTACATTTCGTTGCTGTTGTGTGGGTGCACTCTATCAAATCGAATTACTGCAGTAACTGTTTTCCCTTATTCCGGTGCTGTTCATGTTAACACTGATAGCATCCGTTTAGCAGCGCGATGCCTCCTCTGAGGTCACCGCGAACCTCCGCTCAGAATGTAATTAGGACGTCAGAGTTCACAGCAGATGAGGGGGAAGAAAATGTGAAGCAGATAAACTTCTGCAGCCACATAAAAGATGAACTCTGGCTGGAAAGATGCCAGAAAGTACCACTCAAACCACAGCGAAAGCGATTAGTCTGTATCACATGCAGACACAGTAGGAGTTGGAGTTTGATGTGTTTGATATAAAGTCATTATAATTCATAGTAAGTAATGGAAATTTGTTGACAGCTTCAACACTTCCTCTGTTCTCTTTCAATTCCTTCTTTCTTTCTGTCACAGTCCTGAGAACAGTGGCGTCACATTATATTTCTCTGGGTGAAATCAAATCTGCTGTGTCATTAGCCTCCTGAGGTCCAAAACTTTCATTTACATGTGCCACAGTGTGTTACTAAATCATCAAAATGATAATTCACATCAGATCAATAAACATTATCGCAGCCCATCTGTGGTATGTAAGTAATTTGTCGTGGAATTCTTACTTTACAAATGACAGACCTGCCAGATTCACACCAGATTAAGATCACAGGCAACCTCTGCAATTATTACAAATTACTACAGGTCCCTGGGTGATACTCGTTTAAGAGCCAGTGAGGCTTTAATGTCAATGGAGGAAACTGCTGTGCTGTGGGAATGACTTCTGGTTAATGTGTGGAGTTTATGGGCCATGATCTTAGGCTGTATATAGAAATGGGGTCTCAGAAATTAGGCCAATGGGAAAGTGGGAAAAAAAAAAGAGCAATACTCTTGATGGCCACTATACTGACTCCAATTCACTTCAGTTCAAAAATGATCATGTTCAGTCATGAAATTCTCAGTCAGATTTTTTCCATTTAGCTAAGGACACTCTGATGCTATTAGCTAAAAGATTTAGGGGAGTGGTTAGTTTGATTGACAGGTCTGGTTTCCAATGAGATCAGCCCTGGATTCCAGTCTCCCTTCACATCCAAATATGGTCACATCTGGCTGCAAACAACTAACATGGCGACATTCAAATACCAAACTCCTGGGTTCAAACCAACAGGTGATGCAACATTAGCTTCATTCATCCCATGTACAGTCTATGGCTGTGGCTAAATAGTCATTCATTCCCCAAGAAACAGAAAAATTTGGAAAATTAAAAACTAGAAAACACTCAGGGAGCACAAACCTCCACCAAGGAATAATCCATTTGTACTGATGCAAAAGACTGAACACTGTCACCCTCTAGTGGTGAAATAGCAACAGCTTTAAGGCCCATTATAACAAATAGGGATTTACTGGGTTCTTATTTCAGACAAGATCCCATCGTCTGATCTCCCCCAAAACATGATCATTTGTTCCTTGAGTAAGACCCTATGTATAATGTTGGTAAAATAAACAAACAAACCAATGCAATGAAAAATAGGATGGTAGGAAAGATGGATCTCTGACTCCAAACTTTAAACGCTTGTAATCAGCATGTGATATGCATTTAAATGGGCTGAAATGACTGATAAAATTACAAGTTAACTATTCTCCTTGCTCCTGCCTGGTGGAGACTTATCATTTACTCAGATGACACTATCAGGTCGGAGAGGATGAATTATTTTTTTCTTCATTCAACAGTTCGTAGAAACTGATGTTTGTGCAGATGTGGGGGTTACAGATTCTGAGAAACTGCAACTTCGAGAGAAACAATTTATCTTCTGTTAGCAGCTAGCATTTATCAGCCGCCGTCACGTCTTTTTATGGGAGCTGTTGTCACGACAACAGAAACACAAACAGATTATCAGCAAAAAGATCCGTGTGATGTGAGACTGAAGCATACATTCAAACAAGACACCTACCTCAGTGAAGTAAAATAAATTTCAGATTTAAGTAAAAAAGTAAATATTGATGCATTTTTAGGTTTTTTAAAAATGTTAGACTTAAATGTTAAGTTAGACTAAGTTTAGTTGTTTATTTAATCTGGTTTCTGGTTGATATTCAGTAATCTAGGTTTTTTGTCGATGTTGTTTTGATGAGTCCAGCAGCTTTTAGTCAAGTGGTGGCTGACAACACAGGAAACGTATACATTCACTGTTCACCTATAATAACACATATGATGATAAACTATTGATAAAATACAGGAAAATACATTCGTGCTTGAACATGAAAGGAATTTGGTTATTTTTACAAAAAAAAAAGGCCAATAAACAACAACCTTCAACAAGTAAACAAACAACAGATTACCGGCCTGTAACTGTTTGTTTATTTCCGCTGATAGAAGCTCCACATGAAGACAGACACATTCACAGATTAAAGAGCTGAACTCACTGCGGGATCCAGACTCTGTGTGTGTGTGTGTGTGTGTGTGTGTGTGTTCTTATTCTTGTTTTTGTTGCAAAGTGAGGACCAGAACTCACTTTTTCACCTACAGAGTGAGGACATTTTTGGAAGTGAGGACATTTTGGCTGGTCCTCAATTCTTCAAAGAGCTGTTTGAGGGTTAAGACCTGGTTTTAGATGTAGGGTTAGATTTAGATTTAGGTTTGGGTCAGGGTAAGGACTGGGGCTAGGTCTTTAGTTGTGATGGTTGAGGTTAGTGTGAGGGGCTGGGAATGCATTAACATGAGGGTTGAAATTGAATGAGTGTCCACACAAAGAGAGAAGTACTAGTATGTGTGTGTGTGTGTGTGTGTGTGTGTGTGTGTGTGTGTGTGTGTGTGTGTGTGTGTCATCAGCTTGTATGTCAAGGCAGGGTAGGTTGAATTTTTGCACCTATGCAGCCACTGACAAAATGTGAAGAATAAGAGGGTGACGTGTGAGTCCAGAAACAAGTGGAAGCAAATTGGGAAAATTGTAAGGTGAGAAAAAGTCAAAGGGTAATGACACACACACATAAACACACACACGTGCACACAAAAATATAATTTCATGATTCTTCCTTGTGCACACACACACACACACACTATCACTATCACTTTCATACATACATACACTCACACACTCTGTTCCCCAGGTTGACCTAGGCTCATATGGGACTTAAGAAGAAATTACACACCTATACACAGAGACATGCACATACACTGGTTAATTACCATATTTGTCCATACACACACCCGTACACACTCCCCTCTTGACCCTATACTGCTACGGGTTTCTTCACCTACATACACACCTGTACAAAGTACAAATGTGCTGCATACACATCTGAGCAGAGAGAGAAAGACAAAGAGCGAGTGAAGAGCCTGAAGGCCGTCACAGAGTGCAGCTGTGACTGAGTGTGGGGGAGCAGCATGATGTATTTTTATAGGTGCTTGGATTACCAAGTGGTCAAGTGGAGTGGCAGGAAGATATAGAAAGTGGCCATTGCCATGGCGACTGCTGTTGTACTACTGTTGTACATCATTGTCCTTTTTTTCCCATTTTCTGTTGATGTATCGAAGTTTGAAAGAAGCCGTGACACACTGAGGATGTCCATTACATCCATTACAAAGTGAAGGCATTAATATTAGACTGTTTGGATTGTAATAATAAGATCAATAATCATCATTTCCAACTTAGTAGTTAATTATTTACCTTCCAGAGCACTGTGCTCATCCACAGCAGCAGAAAGAAAATCATGGATGCAGCTTTAACACTCTGAACCACTCAGCCTGTGGATATGAGGGAAGGAAGCTCACTGCATATATTCAAAGCAAAGCTGAAATCATATGTTTACACCTTAGCCTTTAACTAGCTGCACAGATTGAAAACTCATCACTTTGCTGGCTTTTTTTTTATTCTATTTTTAAAAGGTTTTTCTAGTTTTATGGGTTTTTTTTTTTATCATTACTGTTTGATTTTATTCTATTTATTTTATTTTTATTTCAAACTGTATTTTACCCAGATTTCTATTTTATTGTATTTTATGTATTTTAATTAAATTTCTCTTTTATTTTCATGTCTTTAATTTGAGTTATTTTAGTCATTTTAATTTTATTAATATCATTTCATAGTTTAATTTGCTTTGTATAAATCTTCTTCTTCTCCTTATTATTATTATTATTATTATTATTATTATTATTATTATTATATAATCTGTCCAAGGGTGCCACATTGAATAGGGCCTGCTCTGGGCCAGGTCATTCAAGGACAGTCAGAGACTTGTCCTGAAGCCACTCTATTGATATCTTGGCTTATCTTCAAAAGTGAACTGCTATGTCAATCTCTCTGTCTCTGGACTGTGGACTGGGGTTTCTTCAAAGACTTCTCTGTATTCACCTACATTCATTCTTTCAGCTGTCAGAGGTCTTCCTGTCTCTGCTGCTGAGAAGCACCTGATAGCATGATGCTGCCACTACCATGCATCACTGTATGGATGGTTTTAGCCAGATGATGACCAGTGCTTGGTGCTTGGCCAGGTCAATCTACTTGAAATTAAACCCACAACATAGTAATGATAATTATATTAGAAATAAAAACTTGTTGCAAAGAGTGAAAGGGTCTGTATAGTTCACAATGCACATTTATGTGTTACTATACAGCATATTATGTTTGCTTTGATTGTGTTAAATAAACTCGACCCTCACCATCAGCGTCTCCTTTCAGGCTTCCTGGCCCGGCAGGTTGGACTGTCCAGGATTGCCAACAAGATTATGCCTCCTGTTGTCACTGGACCTCCAGAATTTGAGAGGACTTTCCGTGCACAGTAATAAGACTCTAATGCATTAGACTGATGAATTGGTTCAGCCTCATCCATACTCTATACTAATGACACATTTTTATGAATAAAAAACTCTTGCTTAGAAAAAAAAAGCTTCGTCAGAAAACATCAAATAATTTCTATTAATAATAATACTCATGGCTACAGAACTGTAATGACTCACAGATATACTTTTATACTTCCATTTATGAAAGATTAAAAAGACTCAGAGCTCAAAGTTCTTAAAGAAAAAGAAAATCTCGGATCTCTTATTGCAATAAAGAGTTGCAGTATTTGTTTAAATGTACATTTAAATGTGAAAACTGTTTAACCCTTACACACTGTTTGGGCCAAACCCAAGTAAAAATCCCCTAAATGTGTTGTTGTTTTTGTTTTTTTTTTGCTGGGGGGGAGTTCCTGAAATTTTATTACTTTTTCCAAAATGACCCCAAACTACACAAAAATTAAAATAGTTTAAAATGATATACTTTTGTACAGCTGCTGCAAATGTTTGTACACTGAGGCACTGATCCATGAGGGACTAATCCATTGGACTGATCCAAGGACTGATCCATTTATTAATGTCAGATCGGCTGTTGATACATTCTAAATAGATCTGAAGTTAAAAATTTGATTTAGACACTTACTATGAGCCGAACCAGACTGAAGGCATCAAATATGAACAGTATGTCAGGGTTAAAAAGAGTCTGAGTTGAGAAATTGTGTTTTTTATTCAATTAAACCCACAAGAATTACAGTGGACAGATTTTAAGATAATAGACCCCAAAGCCTGGACATGTAAAAGGCTCCTTCACATCAGATAAGTGCATTCTGACTGTGTCACCTGTTCACTGCTTCATGATTAGTGAGTTAGTTTCCTCAATGATAAATGATCTGTCTTTAAATATATAAGTATGAGGTGAGAGATGTATTTCTTCTGAAGTAATAGGTGTCTGAAGGTACTGCTAAACCATGTGAGGTATCACTTGTAGAGAACCAAGTGACAGCTGAAGGAGCTTCATGTATAAGCAGGAGCTTCCTCCCAGCATGTGACCTTTAACAGTCGAACTGATGCATGTTCCAGCAGTAACTCTGTGTATGTGGTTGCAGTCAGAACTGTGTGGAGTTTTACCCTCTGTTCCTGGTGGCACTGTGGACCTGCGGCATGTTCTTCAGTGAGGTGGTTGCAGCTGCAGGAGGACTGGTGTACATAGTCGGCCGACACGTGTACTTCTTCGGGTACATGAAATCCGCCAAGAAAAGGTAGTTAACCTGGATGAACTACATTACCACACCATCACAGCACTGACTTCAGTTAAAGAATCTGATGTGTGACTTCCACAGTATCAGGCTGTTGACTGAGTGCTTTCTGGTTTGCAGGTTACCGGGTTTTTATATCACCGTGGTGGTTGTTTTATCTCTGTCTTTGCTGGGTTTCATTGGACTACTGCATGGAATACTGCATAAGTACTTTGACATCCATCTCTGAAAGCATCAGGTTCACGTGGTCTTCACATATTAACACTACACAAATTCAAGGTGAAATAAACAACACAAATCTCAAAAGTAAAGACACATTAGATTTTCCTCTTCCTCTTGTTAATGTACATTTATGAATTAGTTAATACAGTGTATAGTATAGTGTACGTGCTATACCTGAGTGTTACCCTTTCCAATAATCATTCTTTTTGTTTACTTTACAAATACTGCTGTTTTTTGCCACATATTTAAACATCTGAGGGTGTATTTGTACAGAAACTAAAACTGAGACAAAAGTTGTATGATTTGAATGTTGGTTCAAAATGTTTGACAAACAATAATTAAACATAATTTAATATGACAACATATTGTGGTTGTATTATTCCAGCGAGTAGCACATCGCCCCCTGGCGGCTGAATGGTGTAATGGTAGCTTCCAATGAACAGCCGGTGCAAACCACAAGCTGTGCTAGCCTAGGCTAAAGTGTACCTCCAGTTGTTAACGTCGTGCAGTTCAGAGCAGCAGCTGTTGTTTTTCACATCGTGAGGTAAGTGTGCTTCACATCACTATTTATTCACTCTGCGTGGTGACAGCTAACGACAGCATCCAGCTAACGTGTGTCCGCATGCTAGCAGCTGGTCAGGCCTGGCTCTTCTTCGTGGCCTCTTCATTTTTTAAAAACCCGTTTTACTGTGAAGAGGTGGTGGTAAGCTCACAGGGTTTTACAAGACTTTTAGGAAGCAAAGGACATGATAGCATTGTGTGTGTGTCCTGCTGGCTGCAGGTCGTATTAGCATTGCTCCAGAATAATAAGGCAGTTGTATGTGATTCAGCGTCAGTCAGCCATCACTTGGAGGATGAGATCATAATATGAACCTCCTCTGAAAAAACTGCAGTGAACAGCAAACCAATTCTGTATTGTTATTGTATTTTACTACATTTAAAGAGAGGGGCTACTGCATGGCACCTTGCCAACATTTAATAAATCCTTCTCTTTCGGTAGTATTACGTGGTCACTCCTGATCACTTCGGTGTATTTAGGTGACTCGTGTTATGGGAGTTTGGATTAAGTGGTCACGTGATTAACACCAGTAAAGATGTCAGCTGCACCTCTGACTGTACAGTACACAGGTTATAACTGAGCCTTCCTCTGTCTGTCAGTGTCCCGGTGAGTCGCAGCCCTGCATTCCAAAAGGGAAGACGAGTACTTCACCATGAGCTCAGACGATGGTGAGGCACGACACACACACACACACACACGTGTAGTGATTGTTAGTGTGTAACAGTCCTGTCTGATGGCTGCAGGTGACATGGAGAACCAGGCTGAGCTGGAGGAGAAGACAAGGCTCATCAACCAGGTGCTGGAGCTTCAGCACACTTTAGAGGGTACAACACACACACACACACACACACCTTCTACTTCTGTACAACTGTGCAATCTTACTCATAAAAGTTTCCATTTGATGCATTGTACCAGAGTTAGCTTTGAGGTAATACACACCTGCAGTCCCTCGGGAGGTCACATTGAAAACATCACAATAATAACCTGTCACAGCCTGCAGCTTGTCCTTTGGTCTTGTAGCAGCCAGTAATGCAATAATTGTGTCCATTTTAAATGTAATACAGCTCAAGTTATGATGTTATTGGCTGGCTATTATGTTATTAGAATTTTTTTTTTTTATGCTATGCTAATAACATCATAACTTATTGACTTTGGTACATTTAAATTACCCAAACTGATTTTGCTATTGGCAGGCATCACATTATTGACCATTATTGGTTATTGGTTGCTACATGTTTTGTTGCTACCACAGCAACCAGTGTGCATTGTTCAATGATGTCTGAAGCATAGAGTATATGTAGAAATGGACGAAGCAAGCGTGATGTCACCTGCTGGTTGTTTAAGTGACCATATTTGGACATGAAGGGAAGAGTGAGGAGACCTTGCACAGTGTGTATGAGACTGGAGTTAAAGTATCTGGGATTAGAGGTACATCATCCATTTGTACTGTGTTGATGTTTCAACATGCAGGAAAACAGTAAATGTGTTTAATTTGAAGTGCAGAAACATGCATGTGTACTATAGGTGCACTATCAGCTCGTGTTGGTAACATTTGAACATATTAAATAAACCAAACAGAGAGCAGAGGGGTGTACTTGTATCACATCTCAGTGTTAAATGTACAGTGCTTCGGAGTTTCTGTGAAGTAAATATTAATCTAAATGATCATATTTACTACACCTCTGTTTAAAGGATCAGTGTGTCAAGTATCAGGGATCTGATACTTGACACACTGATCATTTCATCACAGCACATGGAGACAGTGTACAGATCCTGAAAGTAACCCTGGCTGTCAGTGTCTGGAGGGCTGCAGCCAGTCTTAGGTCCACAGAGAGTGTACAGAAGAGTGTGATTGAAGTTCAGAGCAGCTCTCATTGGAGACCAGTCCTGTCCATCAAACTAACTCCTCCCCTTCTCTCAGCCTAATATCTCCTTAATGATCAATGATTTTCAGATGGACCACCATCATTGAGAAGAAGAGTCGACTTTATCTAATGACATCAGAATGACTTGTGGAAAAATGTATTGACTGAATATTTCAGGATTGAAAATGATCATTTTTGAATTGAAGTCAATTGGAGTCCAGAGTTTTTTTAGAGCAGCACCTAGTGGCCGTCAGGGGTATTACACTTGTTGCGTTTTTCGCATAGGCCTCATATTTGAGCCCCAGTTACTTTGTCCATTTCTATAAACAGTCTGTATCCAGGTCACAGTGTTTTCCTTTTGTTTTAACTTAGGTCAAGTCAAGTCAAGTCAAGTCAATCTTTATTTATAAAGCAAATTTAAAACAACCGACGTTGACCAAAGAGCTGCACAAAACAAAACTTAAGATGAGAGAATCCAGAGTTCACAGTGCAGCAGTAGCAGAAGTGGACAGATTTTATATACATATGAAAAATAAATTATAATATAAGCAAAAACACAACACTGTGCTTATGTACGGTAAACACTGTGTGTAATTTGTACATTCAGTATGCACCACAGCTTTCCTGTGATCACAAACAGACTCCAGTTTGTTTGTTACCTCAGTAAACTGTGTATTATATTATATTTTGTTCTTGATCTTAGTAACAAGGGAACAGGACCATTACTGTAACCTAGCAACAAGAAGTACTATGACAGTAACATCATGGACTCAGGACTAACAAGTCTGGGACAGCCTTTGCATTATATCTTTCCATGTAAAGCAGGGGTCTGCAACCCTGGTCCTTGAGAGCCGCTATCCTGCATGTTTTAGATGTGTTCCTCTTCCAACACCTGATTCAAATGACCAGCTCATCATCCAGCTCTGCAGAAGCCTGATAACGATCCTGGTCATTTGAATCAGGTGTGTTGGAAGAGGGAAACATCTAAAACATGCAGGATAGCGGCTCTCGAGGACCAGGGTTGCAGACCCCTGATCTAAAGTCTTATGTGACCTTCACATCCCTGTGTTGCTGATGTGTGTGTTTGGTGTGTTCAGACCTGTCCGCCCGGGTGGACGCCGTGAAAGAAGAGAACCTGAAGCTGAAGTCAGAGAACCAGGTTCTGGGTCAGTACATCGAGAACCTCATGTCTGCCTCCAGTGTGTTCCAGACCACCGACACCAAGAGCAAACGAAAGTAAGGAGAGCTTCAGAGAGCTTTGACCCAAAACCCGCCCCCAGACCACATCCCCTGACCTGAACCTGAACCTGAACCTGAACTGTCCTGGATGGCCAGGCTCGTGGACCCTTTAATACTGCCTAAAACATGCCTGTAAATATGTGGGAATTTGTTCTGACCTTCATGTGGCCACTAGGGGGAGCAGTGTTGCTTTCATAACCGTCTCCAGTTGTAGTCTGCTACAGCTCAGACCCTCAAACATCCAGGGAGCAGTGTAGTCAGTGTGGAGGTGTGCTGTACTGGACACCTGAGCACAGGTCCAACATGGACACACCTGCAGCTCAGTGAAGATCAACTGACTGTTACAAAAGATTCAAACTAAGTCAGTTGTGTGTGGGGCCACAGACGCCTGGAGCTGCTGCTGTGCTAACAAATTACAACAGATGACCCGGGTCTGTAGTCTGAGGTCAGCTGACACAAGACTGTCAGGGGCTGGGAGCTCACTCTTTGAATAGCACAAAGGTCCACCTACACAACTACTGGTAGCATAACACAGGAGCAACACATGCATAGAATTATTACAGTAAAAGGAAAAACTGATTCTGCTTCTCCTGTGCAGAACTGCCTGTGACCAGGTGTCTACATGCTAACAGCTAATGCTAATGAGTTAACTGATGCTTTCTGACCTGAAAGAAACATTTGAATATTACTGTTGTTTTTGTATGAACTTACAACACTAACAAATCACCACAAATCAGGTTCTCAGTGATTTTAATCATTCTCACCCCTGCATCTCTAGAGCAGAAAGCCTGTCCCTCCACCCTGTCCACTCTGCTCCCACCTCCACCTGCCTGTCCAGATGTTGTTCAATGTTTACGTTTACGTTTACATCCTCCCTCTCTCCTCGGGACTCAGGGCTTTGCTGGTGAAGTGAGGGGTCATACTTGTGTTGTCCCTCCTCAGCAGAAAGCACAGAACAGGAGAGTGACATGGTCCCAACTGAGGAGTATAAGGGAGAGGGGGGGTCATTAATTTATTAGTCAGTATTGTTGCCACTGCTAGAGTTCAAAGTTTTGTCCTCAAGTAATATTATACGGTGCTTCTCTACTACATGATACCAGCTCGGCTCATCTTGGTTGTGTTTCCATTACAGAGGATAGTCCCGCCTCCATGTAGGAGGAGAAAGTTGATGGAGTAATCTTCAGAGTAACTGTTGTGGTGTCACAGAAACAGTCTGAAAACAGGAGGAGCTGTTTTAACCTTAAACATATTGTTGATTTATCAAGTTAGAGCCTGGTTAAAAACTTGCTCTGAGGTTTTCAGAGATGTGAGGTCCTGCTACAGCCTCCCTCGGCTGTTTCACTGTTTGTCCCTCATTGTAGAAACTTGTTATTCTGACTATCGCTGTGCAGACTGTGTCGGCTGCAGGTACAAATATTTACATGCTGTGCAGTGATGACGTAATGAGTATTCCAACCAACCATTTAGTACCTGCTGTGCTTTTTGGAACTGCATGAGAGCAGGTACTTTTTACTGATGGAAAACCAAACTGAGTCGAGTTGGTACCATGTCATGGAAAAGCACCTATAGTTACTGCAGAGAGGAGGATGTTTCACTTTTCTGTTGCAGCCACTGTCACTGCTTATGTTTACAGCTCAGACCCTGATGTGTCAGCTTCATGTGCAGCTGAAACAGTCATGTATGTGCTTCAAGTCTGTCAGTGACATGTACACATACTGGATTATATGCATCTCTAAAGTGTTGAAGTATCTTTAACCCTGTTGCATTTGTACATTGTTTACATATTGATTTTTTTTTTTGTTGTTGTTGTTGCTAATTTGAGATGACGTTTGTTTAATAAATCCTTTTTGATGAAATGTTTGGATGTGATGTTTCCTGAGCTAATCCTCTGTTTCATATTTCAACATGCTCGCAGGGTGACGAAGGGCGCTCGTAAGGACAAGTGACCCACTCCCTGCTTTACACTCTGCATTTCCTCAGTTGGTGCAAACAGCACAGAGAGATGAGTGACTGGTGAAATCTGAACAAATTGGCAGAGAAACAATTGAGTTTCACACTTCACATGAAATGAATCAATGAATTCACTGGTCACCCATCTGTATGTGCAGTAGATAAAGATCTGGACTTGTGTGTGTGCGTGTGTGTGTGTGTGTGTGTGTGTGTGTGTGTGTGTGTGTGTAGTTATAATCTCACACAGCTCCTGTTATACTCCAGAGCAGGACCTGGGTTCCTAGAGCATCTTAGTGTGTCCACATGTCTTTGTGTTAGGACGGGAACCTGGGTGTGGTGGTGTGTGGTAGTTCCTCTGTAGTCCTGGTGAAGAACCTGAGCCTGTACAAAGAAATGGATGAAGCAAGCGTGACGCCACGTGTTGGTTTGTGGACTCTTATTCTGAAGTCAGGAGTTTGGTATTTGAACGTGGCCATGTTGGCTGTTTGCAGCCAGAAGTGACCATATTTGCATATGAAGGGAGGAGTGAGGAGGCTGGATTTCAGGGCTGCTCACTTTGGAGACCAGACTTGTCAATCAAACTGACCCCGCCCCTAACTCCTCCCCTTTTCTCAGTCTAATGTCTCCTAAATGATAACTGATTTTCAGATGGACCAGATCTCTGAGGAGAAGAATTGACTTTATCTAATGACATCAGAATGACTTGTGGAAAAAATGTGTTGACTGAATATTTCAAGATTGAAAATGACCATTTTTGAACTGAAGTCAGTTGTATCTCGTGGCTGTTGGTGGTATTACACTTTTTTACACTTCCACATTGACCTCATGTTTGATCATCACTTCCTTTGTCCATTTCTATAAACTGTGTGGTAATCACAGAATAAGTGGGAGGATGAGCACAAACCTTCTCCTGCTGTCTGTGGAGGAAAATAAAACCCCTGTTGTCTGTAGCACAGTAGAAAGTAGCCTCCTGTCCTGGATGTTCAAGCCTCTGTTTGAAGAATCTGTAGCAGTAACAGCAAATCCTGATGTACTGTAGCAGTGGTGTAAGGAGGGTACAGTCAGTGTGTGAGCTGACTCACTGATGATGTGTTTATGCAGCAGAATCTATGTCATGTTTTCTAATACCTGTGAAAGTCAGCCACCACAATGTGCTGCTGCAGTTACACAATCCCTGACACCACACTGTCAACACTGTAACATCCAGCTTTGTTTCATTGTTTGGTGAAAAAAAAAACACCACTGTAAACTAGAACTAAACTTACTGTGGTCCATGTTGTGGACCGCATCAAGGTTCCTGAGGCCACATTACTCTGATAGCAGTCACTAAAGTATTATTAAACACATTTTTGACCTTAAAACCTTAACCTTAAACTCTGTATTTTCTCCAGAGGATCTAACAAAAACAGGGTATGTAGGCGGGACAAAACACTTGGAGCAATTTGATTGGACCATTGAAACAACAACAATACAAACTAACTAATGACACTCTTCCAACTAACTACTGATTACTGCTACAGCTGCTACTACTCTGTTTCCTGGTGGGAATCTGAACTGTGTTGCTAACAGCAGGTTAATTGATGTTGTGAATTGTTTGATGATTTGTGAGTTGTTAGTTAAATGCAGACAGTTATTGAAGCAGATTGTTGATGTTGATATTGATATTATTTGCATATTCACAGTGTTAAAACCCGCTAACTGCATGATTTGATGGATATTTCCTGTTCGACAGGAAATACTTTTATTTTGAAGTTTGTGACTTGATATCGTAAAAGGCAACGGCAGAAGTCCGTGATTTTTCCGTTCGTTTCCATTCAGTAAACATTCGTCGCACGTGTTCATTAGAAGCTTCCACTTCACGACATTTAGCTGGATGGAGGATACTATTGGTTGAAACTAATGATGAAAGTCACATGATTGTGTAATTTGTGTACTTTCTTTTGGCTAACATTGTTCAGTGAGTGAACAATACGACCACAGACGAGATCTAAAGGGATTAAAAAGACAATTTTAATTTCAGGTGGACTTTAAAAAGCAAAATTAGACAAAACTAGAATCACAGTCCAAATCACCACAAGTGGACAGCAGAGGACACACAGAAGACAACATGGCAGTAACAGGTCAATAAGTCAGCTGAGGCCTGGGAAACCACTTTACAATCAGATATCGTTATCATTATTATCATTGTGAAGTCAGATTAAAATCACAATGTAAAGAAAAGACCTGTTTGGATCAATCACACCACATCCATGTACTCGGCCTGCAGAGGGTGACCTCATCCATTTACACTTCGCAATGGGAATCATTTAGTTATAGATGTAATGCCCGACACGCTGCACCAGCTGTGGTGTGGGGTTGATCCAAGCTTGCAAAGGTTCATATGATGTTTTTTCCTCATGCAACTGTAACTTTAACCTTCAAGTTCATTGACAGAAATGTTTGATGTCATAACCTCTGAATCTTGCTTTATGTATATGTACACTGCCTGGACAAAAAACAGTTGCCACCTGGAATTAACTAAGCAAACAGGTGCGAGCAGTAGACCTCAGGGCTGTGTTTAACAGTGAAAGTAAGAACATCTCCACATGTTCAGTGTGAAGGAAACTGAAGGAAGGAAACTAAACTGATCATGTTTAGTGTCTACTGTACAGGCCTGTGGGGGCAGCACTGTGATCTGTGGTTGCTGCAGTTGGTCAGGTCCCAGTTCAGCACCATTATGAGGTCAGCTGACCCTGAATATACTGAGTGACCAGGTTATTCCAGCAATGGATTTGTTCTTTCCTGATGACGAGGACATTTTCCAACATGAGTGGTTCAGGGAGCAGGAGGCATCATTTTCACACATGGACTGACCACCACAGAGTCCAGACCTGATCCCCACTGAGAATCCTTGAGATGTGCTGGAGAAGGCTTTGCACAGTGGTCAGACTCTCCCATCATCAATACAAGATCTTGGAGGAAAATTAATGCAGCACTGGATGGAAATAAATCCTATGACTTTGCAGAAGATTATGGAAACAATGTCACAGTGAACGCTCTAATCAAAGCTACATTTATTAGCCAGACAGAGTATATTAATCAACAAGGTCTCAGCAGAAATGAGTCTTTATGTAAAGAAATATTAACCAGTGTGACTGATGGTAATAAATAATGATATAAACAGACCGTCTCTCTCTGGACTGAGTGCTGATTTCAAAGGATGAGGTGCACGTGTTAATCTACATTTGTGTGATGTTCAACAAACCCCATGAAAGGACCCAAATCATCATGTGTCCCCTGCTGGTAACACTCAGCACCTGCTCTGAACTGGAGAAGATGTACAAACAAATCCCTCTGCTGCCCACTGTGGCTTTTAAACTGGTTTTACTCAGACTGAAGGAGCGAGTACTTTTGTTTACAGCTGTGGATGAATTCATAGTATTTGTGTCAGCAGAGCGGTGAGTGTGAGACTGAGAATAAACTACAGCATGTGTCAATGGTAGTGATGGTATCAGTGTAACAGTGCAGCTCACTGATGTGTGAGTGAGGAGGCGGGTCTGACCCTTGAACCTGAGGACACTGTCCAATGTGGATAAGACTGGAGTTCAGCACCAGTCTCATTGGAGACCAGAGCTGTCAATCAGTGTTTACACTCAGTTTTAAGATGTATTTCAATTGAACAGATCAGAAGTGAATGACCGAGACACACCTATGTTCAGAAAACTGTCTAGAAAATGTCTTGCCGACCACTTGTGTCTAGATGTTACTATGGCAACACCAGGGCCCCTGCTCAGTTTTTACATAACTCGCCAGTACATTGCCAGATTTTGTAAACAAAGGAGAAGGTAAAATGAGCTACTGTACATGTACGGACTGATTACACTGTTTCAGGGGAGAGGACAAATCACCCATCAAAAGATATGTGGTCACATGTGTACCGGACCACCTCCACATGTGTTCGGATCTCAATGCGTCTTGGCGTCATTTATACTTATACTTAGTGCTGTCCACTTGTGATCCGATCACCTGAGACACATCTTAAAACCGAGTGTAAACACATCCAAACTAACCATGTCTAATATCTCCTTAATGATAAATGATTTTCAGATGGACCAGATCACAGAAGAGGAGTTGACTTCATCTACTGACATCAGAATGACTTGTGGAAAAATGTACTGACTGAATTTTTGAAATGAGGTCAGTTGGAGCCAGAGGTTTTTGGAGCCAGCATCAAGTGGCCATCAGGTGGTATTGCACTTTTTGGCCTCATCCTTGAGACCCACTTGCTTCATCCAGTTCTATATACAGTCTATGGGATCAACACAGGGCTGGTTGAATACACTCCTCTGGTGTTTCCATGGGTCTGTTTGAACACAAACTTCTTACTCATTTCAAGGAATTAATTTCCAGGACATGTCAGTGACATAATGCTGGTCAGCAAGATGGGGATCATGAGTTAGTTGCTATGGGAGGTCACATTTAAACCTCTGTATTAAAGGAAGAGAAAACCCATCATCAAAATACAGTTTGGCAGACAGATGATGACACAAACTAATGATTAATGAGAATGTCTGAAAAATAAAAACTCATAACTAAGATCTCCAGTCAGAATTCAACCATCATGGAGGCTGCCATTTGAAATGAAACATATGATAGCAGAAAATTGGGAGGATTTTTCTGATTGGTTGAAATGCTCTGACATCATATGGGTTCAGTATGTGGAAGCTACACATAGGTGGCAGCACAGTAGTGACATCAGGACTGTCACAGTAGCCATTGGTGTGTGAGTGTGTGTGTGAATGGGTGAATGAGTTGCCTTGTAAAGCGCTTTGGGACCTAGCTTAGGTCATGAAAGCGCTTTATAAATCTACTCCATTTACCATTTTTCACACAATAACAACACAACTTTTTAATGAATGGTCAAATACTCCAAACATTCTTCCCTTGGTCTCTCAGCGATCATCCTCTGACATCATTAACACCAGTCACTGTATTCTTAGAAATGTATGAGGAATTGATGACTCACAGTTGCTAATGTGTGCTAATGTTATCTGTGGCAGCCGGTGGTGGGGCGGTCAGTTACAGACACTGCTGTTTGCACTTCAACACAAATTTCACTGACTTTATTTTCTCATCCTGCTGCATTTCAACTGACCCCTGACCCTGGTGGTGACCTGCTGACAAAGTCCTCTGTCCTCTTCCTTGTATTTCAAAATATAAATACGTGAATAAAATATGTAAAAAGTACAAAAGTACTGTGTTATCAGTTACTTCTCTTTGAAATCAGGTCATTGTTTACCTGCTGAGCTGTTCACCAGACTTTTCCTTGCGTGTGTGGATGAAACTGTAGCTGTGTCCTGTGTTGGGGCCTCACCCTGATGAAAGCTGACGACACTGTGACAGAATAATACAACTTGCTCCATCAAATCCAGGTCACAGGGAAATTAATCTGCACAGGGCTGATATTTGTACTCTGGGGAACCTGGTGTGATGAAAGGAGATACTCCAAAGACAAGGTGATACAGGACATATCTTTATTTGTTACAAAAAATATAAGTAATAGTACAATAAATTAATGATTGTGATGCTCTGGTCTTCATCACCTGAGCCAGAAGCAGGAAGGAGTCCTCCCACATGTCCTGAGTCAGTAGAAAGTGACAGTAAGTGGCCTCAGGCTCAGGGCTCACGTCAGCCTCAGGTCCTCCTTCATCCCACCTCACAGTCTCAGTTGGTTTAGGCACTTCAAGTAATAAGAAGCAGCAGCAGCAGTGTTTGTCCAGCAGGGGGAGCTGTCTGTTCAGCTGAGGCTGTCTGTTGTGTCTGTGCTTTCCTTCGTCTCTGCAGTCTTCAAACTTTAATGAACACCTGACAGTCGGGAACAAGAGTGAGTGTTAATCAAACCACAGCTGCTGGAAGACCACAGAGCTCAGTGAAACCAGGACCCGTGCTTTCTACTCACAGTCATGCAGTTTGTCTTCAAACTATCACACAGGTTTGATTTACTGTCATCATCCTCATCTTCACACCACAAGAAGAGATTCATTTCTTGTAAGTGACGAGAGGGAAACCCCACAGACTGTATATGTGAAGGAGGAAGCTAACGTGACATCACCTGCTGGTTTGTGGACTCATTCTGAAACCAGGAGTTTGGTATTTGAACATCACCGTGTTGGATTGTTGGAGCCAGAAGTGACCATATTTGGACATGAAGGGAGGAGTGAAGACACTGCCCAATATGTATGGGACTGCAGTCTAGGTTATGTTTACACTTAGTTGTTTCGCGCATTTCAGGTGATCACATCACAAGTGGACAATGGAGACACATCGGTGTTCACACCTGTATTTAACATGCATCTCCAAACTGTCCTGCTGACCACTTGTGTTCAGATGTCACTATGGCAACGCCAGGGCCCGCACAGTTTTAAATAACTCACCAAAAGGAGAAGGTAAAATGTCAAAGTGGTTTATGAGTTGTAAATAAAGGATGAAGGAGAACAAACACAGGAACAGCAGCAGCTTTTTATCAGGATATTGTGACTTGTCATCAAATCACCCAAGACGGATCTTAAAACCAAGTGTAAACAGTCCCCTTAAGCTAGCCCCGCCCCTAACTCCTCCCCTTCTCTCAGCCTAATATCTCTTTAATGATAAATGATTTTCAGATGAACCAGATCACTGAGAAGCAGAGTCGACTTTACCTGTTAACACCAGAATGACTTGTGGAAAAAATGTGTTTATTGAATATTTCAGGATTGAAAATGACCATTTTTGAATTGAAGTCAGTTGGATTTAGAGTTTTTTGGAGCCAACATCTAGTGGCCGTCGGGTGTATTGCACTTTTTTATACATCAGCTTCACATCTGAGACTCAGCTGCTTCTCTAGATACAGTCTATGGGAAATCCATCGTCCTGATTCAGTGTGAAAATGTAACTTTATCTGAACTTGTGCAGCCTGACCTCTGACCTCTGTGGTGTCTCTCTCTTCATTCCAGGTCAGCCATAAACAAACAGGAGTTTTTAGGCTAACAAGACCAGTTTCATTAGGTCTCCCATCACTCCAACCACACCAGGAACAGATTCCTCTGAGATGAACAGTTAGAAATCATTACAGCAAACAAAGCCAGACCTGTTTTAATTGAAGTCACTTGGAGCCAGTTTTTTGGAGTTGGCCACTAGTGGCCATCGGTGGTATGGCACTATTTTACTGCTTTAATGCTTCAAGAAATTATTTTTTCTTCTGTCTTTGTGCTGGGAGGGCTGTATTTAGTTCATGTCCTCACACTGTAGCATTGAGCAGCTGAACATACTGACTGTGAACCTTCAGCTTCCTGTGATGATCTGATAGGAGACTGTGCTGCAGTGTGTACCTGCTCCATGTGAAGTACTATGCAGTGCACTGACACAGCCAAATGGAACACAGCCAGTGTTGATAACCACAGTGAAGCGGTGTCAGCCTGACATGTGACAGGAAGAGGTTAATGACGCCCGGTCTGTTGAGTTTCATCAGTTAAAATGTGGGTGGATGAGTGGGGTTAAAGTGATGCAGTGTGTACTCAAACTAGTACAACAACCATTCTCCTCCTGTTGCACATCAGGGGAAGAGTATGTGGGCCAGTCAAGCAACATGCATGGATGCACTCAGTGTGTGGTTACTCACCTGACATTGTGTTCACTTAGATTTAATTACTCACATCCATATAGTAAAAGTTCTGATGAGACACAGCTGAAATCCTTGTAGTATGAAACGTTCTGTGTCATTTTAAATTTTAATGCAAACAACTTATTTTTGCTGAATGCAGTGGATCCTGCAGGTCTCTGTAAGAGTGCTGCACAGTGCACACAGACTGTCACTGCGTGTCATTGGTGTTTGTGAACAGCTGATATTCATGGACTGTATATAGAGTGCATGAAGCTAACGTGATGTCACTCGTATGTTTGTGGGCTCACATTTTGAAACCAGGAGTTTCATATTTGACTGTGGCCATGTTGGTTGTTGGAGTCAGAAGTGACCATATTTGGATATGAAGGGAGGAGTGAGGAGGCGGGTCTGACCCCTGAACTCAAGGACACTGTCCAATGAGTTTTTTAGACTGGAGGTCAGCCTCATCTTTCCCAAACTTCTCCAGTCCTCTCAGCCTAATACAGTCAGGTCCATAAATATTTGGACATTGACACTATTTCCAGCATTTTGGCTCTGTACACCATCACAATGGATTTGAAATGAAACAATCAAGATGTGCTTTAGATTAAGATGTGTCTACATCCAAATCAGGTGAACGGTGTAGGAAGTACAACACTTTTTATATGTGCCCTCCACCTTCTTAAGGGATCAAAAGTAATTGGACAATCAGCTGCTCATCTGTCCCATGTCCAGGTGTGTGTCATTCCCTCATTTCTTCATTTATAAGGACCAGATAAGGTCTAGACTTCATTTCAAGTGTGTGGTATTTGGGCATAATTGAGACCCACGAGTAATGGCCAACACTGGAAACATTTTTGCTCTACGACTCTTAATTAGTGAGATACATGCTAACAAACTTTAAGCTAATTAGCAATAGCTAGTGAATTCAAACACCCATATCTCTAAAATATAGAACCTACAGAGCTGGTTCTGGTGTCATTTTGAAACTTATTTCCAGCTCTTTATACTCAACTATACACAACAAGATTTATTCTCAGGTCATTGTGCAAAAAGTTGTCACAAATTATACAATTCAAACATGAGCCAAAAAAATATACATGTTTTAATTTCCCTCTACTTCGTGTCAGAGGCACCTCATGAAGTAAACAAACTTCCCTTGTTTCATTTCAGTCTTGTTTCATGTCAAATCCATTGCGGTGGAGTACAGAGCTGAAATGCTGAAAATTGTGCCAATGTCCAAATATTTATGGACCTGACTATCTCCTTACTGATGAATAATTTTCAGATGGACACCAGATCACTGAGAAGAACTGACTTTAACCAGTGACATCACAAAGACTTGAAAAAATGACCTAAACTGTATTGACTGAGTGTATCAGGATTAAAAATGACCGTTTTTTAATTGAAGTCAATTGGAGTCAGTTTTTTGGAGCTGGCCTCTTGTGGCCATCAGTGGTATTACACTTTTTTACACTTCCACACTTTTTTGCTGCAACAATTTCTATAAACAGTCTATAGTGTTATTCTCTGACTATAAACTTCTGTTAAATATGTTGCTACTTCTACACAAACAGCAAATACAAGTACTCAGGTCAGACCTCACTCAGCAGCGCCCACACGTCGGAGTCGGAGTGGATCACCAGGCGCAGAGCAGAGATCGGCTGCAGAGCTTCTTCAATCTCACCTTCAGCTACTCCATTCACAAACTCACCTGAAGCACACAACACAAGTTGTTGTGATTAGAGAACAACAAACACACAGACAACAGACAGCTAACACAGTGTACTCTACACTGTATCTTCATCTACTAATGCAGATTTTTCCCACTAACGCTACAAAGTTATGACTGGTGTGTTCCCAGTGGCAGTGTTAACATGTTGGCACTGCTTACCTTTGCTAGCCAGCACTAAACACAATTAACTGTTTTATTAGTGTCATTGCTAACACCTGAACCACATTAATTAGCATAGCAAGAAACAATCTCACACTAGTGCATATCTGGTCTGTGATGTTTCGCTATCAAATTTAAATTTGCTTTTAAGTGTATTTCCAAAGATTGACAGATGGATCACAATCATAAACTAAGTCATAAGTAGCTGTTGATTATTATACTTCAAAACAATCAAGATATATGGAGTATTATATTAAAAATACACTTTATTCATACAGTGCTTTACAGGGCTGTAGTTTAGAAAAATGTCCATAAAACCCTACTTCTGGAAATATTTGGAAATAGTTTAATGAGGAACATCTAGCAGACACAAAACATTGCACATTTATTTCAAGATAGTTCAGTCTACTTGGGTAATATAAAGCCAGTGTTATTCTCTTTTAGCTCTGCTGTTGGTCTTCACCAGCAAAAAGTTCGATTACATTTACTTCCTTGTTCAGAACAGTTTCAGCCAATAGTATCCTTCCATCCAGCTGTCATTTAATGTGCTGTTAGCAGCACAGTTCAGAGTAGTAGCAGCTGTAGCAGTAATCAGTAGTTAGTTACAACAGTATCATTAGTTAGTTCTGTAACAAACTGTAAAGTGTTGGTTTGGATTCTGATGTTAGTTAAAGTTACAAATGTTTCAATTAGAAACAACTTGTTACTGTGTTACAGTTTTTACAGAGTGTCATTGAACATGTCTTCAGTTCTGTTGCTAGGTGACAAACAAATGTCTGGTGTTCAGCAGGTGTGTTGTTGGTGTCAGCTCCGACCTACAGCAGCTGTGTTCAGGTTTATAATGAAGGAGGAAGAGCAGCAGGTGTAGTGGCTTCTTGTTAAACACAGTTGACTGTCTGAATATCACTGCTATCAGTGTGTTAGCTCGGACAGCTACAACAACGTTTAAAGCTGTGTTCACATCATACACGAAACAAATTTCTCACCTGGCGAAGCGGTGACATAATTAGTGTAGTGACTTATGCTACCAAACTAAAACTTATAAGCCACTGAGGGGCTGCTGTACCGGTTCATATCTGACGCGCATCCTCCTACGGGTGCGTCTATGAATTAAAACCCGGAAATGCATCTGTGCCATATCACAAACATTTATTCATTCTTCTTTCAGACAGGATCCGGAACCTTCAGATTTACATACACTTATTAAAATAACTTGAATGCACATCGAATTAAATGCTCACAGAATGCTGACTTGCGAAAGTAAAAATGACTTGCCGTGCATGGCGTGCGAGTGTGCATGTGTGCGGTCAAAAACTGTGTGGCTTCACCGGCCAGCAGCACACCTGGTTCACTAATTAGTCCACCAGTATTTCAAATCAGCGTTTCAAATCCTAGCCTACACAGCCCCACCTAGTGTGACCCACAGGAAATTGCAACCCAAAAGAAAACCAAACAAAGAAATGGCTCTAACAATTAGTGAATGCAAAGATGTAAGCAGATGCAAATTTGTTTCCCTGCAAGTATAGAAAATAATTTGCATCATGTGGTATCATGAAAACCAATCAGAATTGAGATTCCACCATCTGTGACCATCCAGAGCTTTATGACACGAGTGACTCTTCAGGATAAAACCAAGACATGCCGATGTCTCTGGGACTTCCACAACAAGCAATATTCACAATCTTGTTCATGGTTGATGGTAAAAGTGATGGTCATGGCGGTTTCAAAGAAGGAGTCCTCCTATTGGCTGCTGAGGATGAACATTTGGTGTGAACACAGCATTACACTACATCCCATTGATGCTCAAATTTCCATTTGCTATTAACTGTATGTAAAAATCTGCTCAGTATATTAAGTGCATTGTTAATGAACAGCCACTGACGTGTGACTTTATTTTTGGTTCATTGGCTGCACTTAGAAACCTGTTGATATAAAACCCTGTGGATGTGTGTGTCAGATTTCATTTTATCAACCTGTAGACTCAGCTCAGACAAACCTGAAAACACAGCTCCAAGGTGAGGCTGTTTAATAACAAGCGTTCTCCTTTGTCCCTGGGAACTGAACAAACAAGCCTCACCTACATCTCCACCCACCACCTGATTAATATTACAACATAAATGATGCACTTACCAACAATGATGAAGCTGTTATCTGATTCTCTGTAGTGAGAGGACGAGCCATTGAGGGCTTTGGTTTTTGCTGACGCCTAAAAGAAGGAAACAAACACCAGTCAGACATAAAAGGTCGTCTCTGAGCCAGTATTGTGCTGTTGGTATTAATCCTGAGATGTTAACCATGAGCTCGCCGAGTGTGTACCAGCAGCTAGTCACCAAACACAAGCGGGCAGTGATCAGTGTGAGGACCACACTCAGTCACACCCGCCTCACACTGGGGGTTTACAACACAACATGGTCACAGATGTAGCTCAGAGTTTGTAGACTACAACACAACATAGCTCAGGTCTGTCTTTATCTTTCCAGCAGTCCAGTCTCATTTCAATGGTGCAAATAGACTGTTCATAGAGATGGACGAAGCAAGTGTAGTTCAAAAATGAGGCTGATGCAGAAGTGTAGAAAAGGTGGTAACATTCAGAGGTAAAAATTTCAAATAATTCATATAACTTCAAGAAAAAACCATTATACTTTTGTGTGATTATCTGTTGTTGGATCCACAGCGCTGAACAACACTGGTGAGTCCTTATCCTTCCTTAAAGGAGAGATATTATACTGGTTTTCAGGAAGTTTAAATCAGTCTTATACGCCTCTACACCCCGTCCCAAATTATTATGCACATTGTATTTAAGTGTCATAAAGACTTAATTTTTTGTTGTTCAATTAAACTTATGGATGGTATTGTGTCTCAGGACTGTGGATCACTGATATTAATCTCAGACACCTGTGATATTTAGTTTCCCAGATCTTCCCATTTTAAGGAAAACTACTTCAAAAGGCTGTTTCACATTATTCTGCAGGTCACAGGTTTCAAGCAACATGGGAAAGAAAAAACATCTTCCTGCTGCCAAAAAGCATCAAATTGTGCAATGCCTTGCACAAGGTATGAAAACATTTGATTTTTCACCAAAAAAAACCCGGCAAGATCATCGTACTATGAAGTAATTTGTAGCTGATTCAGAGACAGACGGTTCGTCCAGATACAGGTGTATTGAGGAAGGTTTCTGTTGGACAAATTCATCGGATTCAGACAGCAGCTGCTAAAATGCTTTTACAAAACAGGAAGCAGGTATTTGGAGCTGCTGGTGCCTCTGGTGTCCCACCAACCTTCAGGTGTAGGATCCTCCAGAGGTTTGCAGTTGTCTGTAAACTTACTATTTACCACCTCTAACCAATGCTAACAGACAGAAACAGCTGCAGGGACCAGAAATACATGAAGACTCATTTTCAAACAGTCCTGTTCACTGATGAGGGCCATGCAACCCTGGATGGTCCAGATGGATGGAGCAGTGGATGGGTGGTGGATGGACACCATGTCCCAACAAGGCTGTGACATCAGCAAGGAGGGGGCGGAGTCATGTTTTGGTGGGAATCACCAAAACCCGGCACTGATTTCAGTGCCTGTCGCTTTAATGCTCCCCTCTGTTGCTCTGCACTGATGTAATGACGCCGCTGCTATAACCAGGAAACCACCACAACACAAGTAAACAAAATGAGACTGATCCACTGTGCTGTGAGGCTGCAGCCTGTGTAATGAAATGTGTGGTTTTTACAACTAAAACAGAGTTTTGGCTGCTGTGGGAGACCACGAGGGATACTCTGCAGGGATTGGCTGATGCAGCGTCTGTCAGACCCTGTCAGACTGTCTGATATATTGTTACATCACAGCAGAGCAGAATCCAGATCTGCTGGTTTCACCACAGGTATTTCTCTTCAAGCCGCTCAGCAACAATGAGGTGGTTTTAAAATCTCACAGTCAGTGACTTGGAGGCAGCCACATACCAAACAGTTTATATAAAAGACTTTAAAAAGTGGATCTTCCATAATATGTCTCCTTTCAGCTCTAGATTGTATGAATGTCATTTTTCTTAATTTTCACCTCTTGGGGGCAAAGGAAATGTTTTATAGACAACATGTTTGGAGAACATCCAGCACAATCAAAGCAACATTAACATTTA